>CM073126.1:58422195-58649695 GCA_037039145.1 Fundulus diaphanus
CAGGCTGAAGAGGAGGTGATGCAGTTGAGGAGGCAAATCCGAGCAAGAAGATTGATGCAGCAGAGGAGGCTCAGAAGGCAGGCTCTGCTCACCCATCTATTGCCAACTGGTAGGCATTTTAAGATTGACAGCCTATTTCCTACTTTTATCTTTAAAAAAACATTGAGGATGGTATTAAAAACGTGATCAGGTTGAAATTGTGACTATTTTTCAATAAATAATTAAAATGAAGACCCAATTTTAACATTAATAACAGTAGGGTTAAGCTACTTTATTGCACCTACTGACCTTCACAGCATTGATTAAGAAAGGAAAAAACATATTTTTATGTCTGTCCACCTTTACAATGATTAATCTATAAATTATGTGCAGTTAGTTCAGCTCATTTTTTCAGTGAAATGGTAAAAATACCAGAGAAGGGAAGCCATTTGCTACATTTACTTTACATTTTACCTTTTCTTTCTTGAGAACTATAATAATCTGCATGTTAAGCAGGTATAGTTTTATGCTGTGAAAAGGTGACAACTGAAAAAAAACAATTATGGTAACATTTGGCATTTTTTCTTTACAGGAAGAAACAGAAACCAAATATGTGAGGATAAACACCTCTGTGCCAATCCTCCAAATATGTTTTAATGAAGGGGACCTGAAACCAGCCTTCTAGCTAAACAGGGCCACCATCATCTTCCTCCTTCAGCTGCTGCCCATCCAGAAGGCCCATGGATGGCCAGGGGAGATAGAGGTGCTGGTGACCCTCTACTGGCTGGCCTGCGGTGCATCCTATAGGGAAACAGCTTGCCAGTAAGATTTCTTACCTTCTTGTCCTTAAATAGAGCCAGCAATGACACACAATTGATACATAGATTATATTAATTGGATAGAAGATTAAGACATATCAGCATATTACCTAAATTACAAGTTAATTATATTTGGTACAGGTCAAGGGGATGCACGCTACAACAGGCACCACGCCAAGGCTGATAAACATCATTGAGCGTGTCTTTGGTGGTCTGAAGACACGGTGGCGTTTCATCTTCTTAAGGGCGCTGTAGGTCTGCCCGACGTTTGCCCCAAAAGTAATCGCCGCTTGCTGCATCCTCCACAATATTAGTATAGAGGCAGGGGACCAGCTGGACGTGGAGGACGAGACGGTGGACCCAGAGGAGGATGACCATCCGGCGGCTGAAGACAGGGAGCTGCTCCAGCTGGCTGCATGTTTAAGTGAACATGACTAAATCTGACCTAACGTAGATTAGTTCTAGTCATGTTCACATGCTGCTTCATTTTTTTTTTCACCACCTGGAAAAATACATTAAATAATCATTAAATTAATTTCCATTCCAACTATTTTTAATTGTAAGTTTATAGGCGTTGTCTATTTGTATAAGATCTTAATATGAGTTATTTCTTTGTTTTAAACCATGTTAGTAACTGTTAATAATTTGTTGAATATATTACACCTTCATTCTGTTCCAAAGATTAAACATTTGTATAAAATAAATGTCTGTTTTTTCATATACTATTATTACTATTGTTTTCTTTCCCTCTTTCTCCTCTCAATTATTCGTGTCCTGACTCAGAAGAAACTCACTTAGATAGGAAAAACATTTATAGAATTTATTTATTTATTTTATATGCTGCTGTCGTCCTAGGGAGAGATTTTCAATTTATTCCAGCAAGTATTGAGTTAATAAAGCAACACACGTCAGTCAGATAAACACAAAACAAATAAATCATAACCAGCGGTATTATGCACACTACTTTTTTAATTACGCACTAACTCTGTAAACAGGCCACATAGGGAAGCTTAAAAGTATAATGTTCTCACCTCAAACGATCTGAAAACGTACTTTTGAAGAACAACAGCAGCAGAAAAGAGATTTTTTTTACTTACCGCTGTGAGCTCTGTTTGCGCTGTCTGGAATCAAGCTGCGGCCGCGGTGCATTCTGGGCAGACTTGTGAAGAACGCACAAGTCTGCTCTGATGCATGCTCGATAAACAACATCCGGGGAATTCGGCGCGTTCTCGATTTGGCGTTCTCTGGATTGGAACAGTGCTCGGGCTGAGGCTGATGACGTGTCACGAGCACACGAGCACACGAGAACGCTCAAGAACGCATATTGAGAAACGGCCCACCTCTCGTTTCATTCTCTTCGGCGACAACGTTCTGAGCATTAAGGATTATCCAGCCTTGAGCATAAGAAGAATCGGCATTTCTGAAGGTTCTTCAAAGAACGTGGAACAATTGTAAAGGTAAGTGAATTTGATCAATATTATAGTCTGCAATTGTCACGTAGTGCATGTTACGATTGGCTTTTACTGCTGCCGTTTTAATGAAAAAATTTTGCAGGTTGCACAGCTAAAACAAACTTTTTAAAGACAGAAAAATTATTGTTGTGTTGTTGCTTAGATATTTTCTTTCTGATATGTAGGGAGGTATGGTAGATTTTTCGGGTCCGTTCCTCGTTCCAAAACACCGCGTGTTGGTTTGTAAACAAAGCCTCACCCTTCCCCCACTCTGACACAATGCGGTAAAGGCTACAAGGTTTAGTTGGTCTGAGTTGAAGCGTTTTTAACTTGAAGCGGCAATGCTGTAAGTTGGAGCTGTCTGTGAAAGTAAAGTAACTTATAGAATAATGTGAAGATTTAAAGCTTGAATATCTGTTTGGTTAATTAAAATATGGCCCGGTAGTCATAGGCAGTAGCCTGAGTAGCGGAGGCAGTCAACATGGCGGCCACCGAAAAGTAATACGTCATGACGCCCAAGCCCTATTCAAAAACTCCTCCGCCGTGTTCTTGCTGGAGGTCAAACAGGCTCCCGGGGTCCGTTCTTCGTACGTCGCTAACTCAGTTAGCAGGATTTCATTGTTGACGATTTGGCATGATCTTGGATCGTTTGGTTCTTCGAAAGACTTCCTGCACTTGTTGTCATAGCAACATGTGCGCCAGTTTAAGCCTGCTCGAGAGCAGGCTTATTTCATGTACACAAGATTAGATCGCAGCTTTAGAAGCAGAGGAGATAGGAAAGTCTGCCGTAGCCATGTCCATTTTTACGACTGCAACCTGTTGCGGAAGGTGCAAGAATAATTTGCAGAGTTTTTCGAATTAATCGCGTATTGCGCAATATACAGGATCCTTTAGCGCAGCGCAACAGCGTAATTGTAGAGAGATTTTTCTTGGTGGCTCTTATAAACAGACAAACACATCATTTAACAGTGGCTTTTAAAGAGGAAAAAGTTGTGTTAGAGCCATAAATAGAAAATATTTAAGTTATTTGTATGATGGTTTGCTTTTTATTTTTATCATATTCAGTAAGAAGATTTGTTCAGGCCATTTTATTGTGAAGTTTAGTTTACTTTGAAAGGCTTGCTTCCTGTCCAGCCGTATATTGTATTAGAAAAAACTATGGATGGATTATCTAGACACGGAGCAATACAGTTTTGCACGCGTCCTTTACTTCCCGTGTCTAAGGTATGACACTGAAATTTGGATCTCTTGACATAACAAGTGCCTTTTTTAAAATAAAGTATAATAATTAAAAGCTACCATTTTGTAGAATATTCTTGTGTTTCACTTTTACTTGTCCCCATGTTCTAGTGGGTCCCGTGGAGGCTCTGACATAAAAGAACAAAGTAAATATGAAATTATTAAAATGCAAAAATTCATACTGTAGAAAGTGATAGAAACATCTACCATGGACATATTTACGCATTAATTTGTCTGCTGCTTTTTGCCGGCCCTCTCTCCTGGCTTTAACAGATTTTGAGGTGTTTTTAATTAAATGACTCAAATTTGGCATAACCTTCCATTAAAAGCTTTTGTTCTGCTTTGGAGAAAATCTGTGGGCGCTCTTTGGCCATGCTGAACAGCCAATAGCAGCGTTGCTGATCATTGTTTCTACTATCGATACATTTCCCCTTTTAAACAAACGCATGAACGCGCAGTTGTCTCAGATAACTCAATCCAGCCATACTAATCGTAAACAACAGGTGTGTTCCAAGAACCTAACTAGCCGGATCAGGATTAGCCAGATGAAATCATCTTGGATGTGTCATTTGATCTCGGATGTTTTAAGCAACGTACGAAGAACGGACCCCCGGCCTGTGTTTGTTTTAATACCAAACCTCCCGCTGTTTTCCCTGCCAAATTAGAGGTGAACTAATTCAGCCAAATATGTTGATGTTTGGTTGAATTCTTATTGTGCTGTATAAATCAATTAATTGTTTTTGGAGGTGATGTTAATAGTTTACTGAGTTAAACAAATTCAATTTGTCATCAGTTTGTTAAAGGCTACATTTTTACATAAACATCTCAGAGAATTAACCTTAAGACATTCATCTTTAAAGCTTTGCTTCACACTCTCGAGCTTGTTAGTTTTGTTTCATTACTCATTTCTGGGATATATTTTTTTTGTTTTCTTTTAAGTAATCAAAGTAATTGCAGGAGCTGTTTGATACAACAAGTTATTAACTCCAATTAGGACAATGCACATTCATCAACATATCGGTTTAAAGCAACAATGTCCCCCAGTTTTACAGTGGATGGGGATTTCCTTTTTACAGTTTTTTAAAACATTTAACCTCCACTTCGCTATCTCTGGTTGCAGGCCAACAGGTTGTGGTAGACTTTCAGGTACCTGTGGTTTTGGCCCATCTGCTGGTCCAGGTAGCTGCAGACTGAAGTTGTTGTAGTTTATGGTATGCTGACTTTATTTTTCTTTATTTTTAGATGCCTCGCGGCAAAGGTTTTCGCCGTACACAAGCCTTTAAAAGGAAGATGGAAGACCCCAAACCGCTGGATGTCGAAATCAAAGTTCAAGAAAGCACGTTTGTGGCTTGTATGTGTGTTTAATAGATACTTGTGACATTTGTGCTTTGGTTGCATACTGTTGATTTAACAAGCTTAAACTAAAATATTTGTTGTTTTCTGATTGGAAGGTCAAGGAACAGGAACGCGGCATAGAAGTAGACCTTGGCCGACCTCTTCTGCCAACAATACCTGCAAACTGGTCATTCCACCAGAATCAAAAGACAAGAAAGTAAGTTTATTTTACACATAAATTGACTTGATAATAATAATAAGCAGTGTTATAATACTATTTTGTATTTCTTTTAGTTTGTCTTTCTTATCGGAGACTCTCATCTAAGGGCTATTGTGGATGGATTTGCTCCTATTAAAGAAGAGAGTCTTTACTTTGGTTTCTTGGCCGTCCCTGGAGGAGCAGCGTTGGACCTGAGAACCGAAATCTTGAATGCTGTGATACCACGAATACCTGATTTGGTCTGTTTGTTAGCTCCAAGCAACACTTTGAAGAGAAGCACCGTTGTCAGTGAAGCTGGGAAACAGTTTAAAAAGCTCCTAACAACTGTTTGCACACTTTTTCCGAAGGTAAGCTGTTGTGTTGGTTTATGATACAAATTTGTAAGCAGTAAATTAGTAACAAAAAATACAAGTATATGTAGCACCATAAATAAATGCCAGTAAAACAATTGCTTGACATTTTTAATAAAAACATGCACTGTATATAACTAAAGTGTTTAAAAGGATTGGTATGATTTAGAGTTCTGTAAGGTTCTCCTAACAATACCATAAATGTAAATGTTTATAAGATTTTTTTAGGGACTGTTAAGTAATTTCCTACTTTATATCTTTTTAAAGGTGTTTGTGTTGGATTTCCCTCCAAGACTTAACGTGGATCCTCAGGTTCAGTCTCTGTTACGACAAGAATTCCACAGAGTATCGGTGCAATTGGGTAAATACTGACAATATAGCCTTTTGCTTTGTAAAAATATCACATTTTAAGTATTTCTGAATTAAATGCCTCAATTTGTAACTTACTATTTTAAGAAGTATTTAACATTTGTCTATTTTCTGCATTTCAAGGTGTGTCATACAAATCAGTTGTGAGCTGTTTCCAATGAGAAAACTGCACCTGTGGAGCAGAGATGGGGTAATGAATTCAAAAAGTTTGATAAAGTATAACTTTAACAAAATTAATTGATTATTAATATGTACCGTTTTTATTTTGTTAAAAGGTACACCTAAGTGACGATGATGGGATGAAAATCCTAAATAAAGCGATATATGAGGCCTCACATGAGCAGATTCGCAAGCCAACTGCAGAGACGGAGGTGATGCCCACCATGTCATGCTCTCCTCCAAAGTTGCTTGAGCAGGTTCCCAAGCCAACTGCTGAAACGGTCTCAAAGTTGCTTTGTACACCTGAGGTTCCAGCTGTGGCCCCACAAAATCCCTTTGAATGGAACATTGTCGGATCTCACAATAAGGTAAAGTAGTTTACTGTTTTTGACGTAACATTTGAATGTATTATAAATATTTATTTATTAGATTTATGATTGTCATTCTTTTCTGCCAAACTATAGACCTTTCCAACTTCAAGTAAACAAGAAAGCTGTACTTCGCCAAAGAGAGTACTCCATTTAAAGGTTAGTATTTGTAAAACATTTTTATTTAACCATCCATCCATCTTCTTCCTCTTATCCACGGTCGGGTCGCAGGGGTAGGAGCTTCAATAGGGCCAGCTCCTCCGGGGGAACCCCAAGGCATTCCCAGACCAGCTGAGAGACATAGTCCCTCCAGCGTGTCCTGTGTATTCGTCTGGGTCTCCTCCCGGTGGGAGGAGCTCTATGACTGAGCTCCTCACCCTATCTCTAAGGGAGAGCCCAGACACACTACAGAGAAAACTAATTTCGGCCGCTTGTTCTAATTTTTATTTAAACTTTTTAATTATATTCTTAATGAAACCATAAGGTGTAATAAACTGTTTGCTATTGTTTACAGGTGGAAGAAAAAAAAGGACTTTTCTGTGGAGCTCAATCCAAAGTGGTTTGATGGTGAAATGCTGGAAATATTGGGGGATGGCAACACACCAACTTTTGGAGATGCTTCTATTGCGCCATTTCAAAAAACAAAGGTAATACTGATGGGGAATGGTGTTTTGTTAATAGGTGCAATGTGTTAATATGTATAATTTTGATCCCAAACATTTTTGTCACTGTCTTTAAATGAATTGGCTATTAAAATTTAAAGGAATGCCATGTATTAAAGTATAAATTATTGACAAGACTTTTAATCATTTAGAACAAGGAATATAACAAAGTAAATCATATTTTTTTTATTTGTAAAGTGAAATTCATGTCTATTTCATTTAGACATAAATACTTTAATGTGATGTATTAACTCACTATATCTATGACATGTATACATATTTTTGTTTCACTTTCTAAATTGGCTAATAAAACATGAAATTATTCTTCACTTCTTCTGAACTTTAGGCTTCTCCAACTTCAAGCCAACATCAAAGCTGTGCTTCACCAAAGAAAGCACCACATCTACAGGCTAGTATTTGTTAACCTATTTAAGATTGTCAATTGTTTCTCAATGAAATCATAAATTGTAATAAAATGTTTCCTATTATTTACAGGTGGAAGAAGAATTGGAGCAGTTTTCGGTGGAGCTGAATCCAACTGCACCATTTAAAAAAACAAAGGTAATCCTGATGTGTTAACATGCATAATGTATACTTTTGGTCCTAAACACATTGTTGGCACTGTGTTTTTTTTTTTTTTTTTTTTTATTAATTGCCTGTTAAAATTTAAAGGAATGTCATGTATGAAAAAAGCAAATTGTTGAGAAGACGTCTGATCTTCTAGAAAAAATATTATAATGAAGTAAAGAATATTGTTATTTGTAAAGTGAAATTTGTACGTATTTGTTGATTTAGCCATAAATACTTTAAGCTTCAATCATGGGTTGTCTCACTGTATACATGGATACATAGTGTTTCACTTCTAAATTGGCTATTACAACATTAAACTACTATGTGAAACGTTTTAACTTTGTGTACAGAACATGTTTAACTTGATTCACACAAACGGAGCATACCAGCAAAGAAGTTAAATAAACTTCTTATCCCAACTCTAATTGTACCCTTGTGTTTTTGTATTAGGGCTGTGACAGACTAGTGGCTGGTGGGGAAACTGTCACCAAAAACGGTAAGAGAAGTCTTCCTGATCACACACTAATTACAACAGGTTCATTTCACCAGGGCCATGACTACTTTGGTTCAAATAAATCAAAACAGTGTGCCACCAATAGTACTACTGCTATCATGACTAATGCCATTCACAATGCAAGAACCTGGTCAACAAATGATATTGATAGACTGTTGCTAAATGGTGATAAAATGTACACTTTCATGAAGCAGCATAACATGATTAGTGATGTCAATGGTAGTGGATACGTTTTTGTCAGGGAATTACCCACAAAATACACATTGGACGGAAACACATTCACCCTACAATATTTAGACACATTTACTGGACATGTTAACATCCAAGAATATGATCAGGATCTTGCCAATGTTGCTATGCCTCTAGATAAGGCTTTACAAAGAGCACTCGATGACAACGACGCCTGCCTAATCACAATTATGAACAGCACATGTGCAGTTTTGAAGCATGAGTCTGGGTTTTCGGTCTTTGATCCACATGCACGCGGTGATGATGGTGGTCTGGATTTAAATGGCTCCAGTATTCTTGCACACCATGCCACAGTTGATTCATTGAACATGCACATTACAAACCTAGTTCAGTCTTTATGTGGTGATGAGCTGCATAATGCATACCACTTGTTTGAAGCTACTGGTGTTAAGGTTGTTAGTGATGGAACATTTTCTGCTAGGACTGGTGGAATGGATACTGACAGTGTAGCATTGCATGACTGTTTTGCAAGCCCAGATGAGAATATGCACGGTGTTTCTTTGGAACCAGGTCATGTAACTGATGACTCTGTGAAGATGGTGTCTCAAAGTAATTGCAACAGCCTCACATTTAGTCCACTGACACTGACTGAAAAAAGGAGAATATGCACAAAGCTTAACCTTGTCCCAAGTTTTCAGGAAGAGAAGACTATTTCCAGCATTACTGTAGATCAACCTGTGCCTTGTGCAGCCACAAGTATAATAATTAACTGCACACAAACTAAGTGTTGTCCACAAACGCAATGTAAATGATGTGTGGGTTAATCAATACAATAGAGACCTTCTTCGTTGCTGGAATGCTAATATGGACATTCAATTTGTCTGTGACGCCTATGCCTGTGTGGTTTATATAATTTCATACATTTCAAAAGCTGAAAGGGAAATGGGTTTATTGTTAAAACATGCCCAGAATGAAATAAAAAATCAAGGTAATTTGGCAGGAAAAGAATCCCTAAACAAGTTGAATTTAGAGACATGTGTGTTTAGAGAAATAGTTTACATGGTTTTTACTGCTTTATGCATCGCAAAGAAAACTATCCTCATGAATTGGAAAAGTAAACAAAATCTCAGTATCAATCAGTATAGAGATCTTTTGTTGGATCATATTAATCTAGAGACAGCATCTGCTTCCACATCTGATTGGTCTCTTTGGGCTCCTCTGATCAACACCATCACTTAGTGGAATAGGGGGCGGTGGGTTGCTTCCTGCAGGGCGCAGTGGCTGGATGGAGGGGTTCCTGGGGCCCTGGGGGCACTTGGAGTAGGGCGCCTGGTGGATCCGGCACCGGGGTCTGTTGCCCCCATCTGGGAGGAGTTTGGGAGGCCTACGGGTGGCCCACAGCGGCCGCTTGCGGCGCTCTTTGGGAGCTGCGTGTTGACGGACGTGGGTTACTGACCTGGTAGCTGTGCTGCCGCTGGGTGGGTCCGGGGTGGGTCTGGGGGTCTGGGGTCCCCGGGGCGCGCCGCCCTCGGGCGCGGGCCCCGGCGGGGCCTCGGGGGTTCCGGTTCCGGGGGGGGGCGCCGCTTTTGGTGTGGGCCGGCGCGCGCCCGGGTGTCCGCCCCTGCACGGGGCCTCTGGTGCGCTGGGGGGCCTCGGGGCCCGTTGAGGTGGTAGGGGGGCATGGTCATTAACACCTCTGGGCAGATAATCTTCCCCTTCATTGGATAGGCACTCTGCCAGTGGGGGGAGGGGGAAAGGAGGGGGAGTAGGGACCTACCCAGCCTGGATGTCTACTGTCGAATGTATGGTGAGTTGTTTGAACGTTAGTGTTGGGGAGGGATTAAATCTACGGGAGGGGGGGGGGGTTGGGGGCGTTGACGTTCTGGTGGGCTTGTGTCCGGCCCCCTGTCCCGGTCCTGGTCCGTGTCGTCTTCCGGGGCGGGTTTCACCTGAGGGTGGGGTTTGGGATGGCTCGTGCGGGCCGGCTGGCCAGTGTCCCACCCTCTTATTATTATTATTATTATTATTATTATTATTATTATTATTTATTATTATTTATTTATTTAATTATTTATTTAGTTTAAGTAGGCTTGGTGGGTGGGCTGGGGGGGGTTAGGGTGTTGGTCCTTGTGGGTGGTTGGCTGGCGGGCCCTGCGACCTCTCCCTGTCCCCCGGGCTACGGTGGTGCCGCTGGCGGGGCCCCCTTCTCTGGGTGGGGCTTTCGGGGAGCGGGGGTGCCTATTGGAGTCAGTAGGGGAGCTGGCTCCCTGGGTTGGCTTCCCAGTCATTTGCTCCCCATCCCCGGACTCCTCCCTCTGCCTGCTCCATCACGCCGCCACACATGTAGGTCATGAGGGAGGGGGCGTTACTGGAGGTTGCCACTTTCTGGTGACGCCCCTCTCCCCAATTTTATCATGCATCTTAGACACTTTCACTTCAAACATTTTTTAATTTCGCACACTCATATAGGCCATGGTAGGGGGGGGTGGGGGGAAGACGTCTGGGGGGGGGGCTTATGTTGTGTGGGCCTCACCTCGGACGGCTCCCTTCACCTCCTCTCCCACTTAGACATTGAGGGTTCTGGGCAGTCACACGGAGGGGGTGCGCTGGCAACAGCTACCTTCCGGAAGGGGGGTGGGCTGTGCCGTGCATCCCCTTCGGCGCTCCCAGTTTTTAAACGCACTTGAGAACAACATGCAACAACACAACATTTTAGCAGGCGTAGGGAGGGTCGGGGTCTTCTGCACACCCCCGTTCTCCGATGGCGGCAAGGAGTCTGGGGCCTGGAGGAGGTGCGGGCCACTGTGTCCGGGGTCTTGGTGGGGGGCTGCGGTGTGCAGTCAGCGGCTTGCCAGGTCTGGGGCTGATACCTCTGCTCCCTCCAGGGGGCGGGGGGCAGGGATGGCAAGGGTAAGGTGGGGGGAGGGAGGGGGTTTATTAGGTATTTAGGGGGAGGGGGGGGGCTCTGGCCGGGTGGCTCGTGCGGGTCGTGTTGGCCCGCCCTCTTGGGGGGGCCCGGTCCGGGGGGCGTCTGGTCTGGGGCCGGGGCCGGGGGTCGGGCACAAGCAGTCGTATAGTCGATTTGGGGTGACCCCCCCCCCTTTGGTCAGTGTTGGATGTGAGTGTTATGTGGCAATGTGTGTACAGCGTCTTTTTTTTTTTTTTTTTTTCTCTCTGTGTGGTGAGTGGGGCACAAGGGAGGGATGGTGTGAATGAGTTTTTTTTTTTTTTTTTTTTTTTTTTTTTCCCCAGGTATGGGTGTGGTCCGCTCCCTCTCCCAAGAACATCTCAAGTCTCCGCTAGGTGCGGAGCCCATCCCCCCACGTCCTGCCCTCCTCCACTTCGTTGGCGGGCGCCTTGGCCCCCTGGCGCGTTGGTTGGCTTCGGGTTTGGGGCGGGTTCCCGGGCGTGCGCCGGCCCACTCCCGGCGGCCTCTTCGCGGGGCCTGGCCCCCCGGGGGGCGGCCGGGGCCCTTGTCGCGGGGGCGGGACGCCCCTGGGGCCTCTGGCCCTCAGGGCCCATGGCCGGGACCACTTCAGCGGGGCTAGCTGCCGGCGGAGCCCACGGGCTCGTCTCCGCGGCTCTTGGGGGCGTCGGCGTTGCGGTGGCTGGGGGATTTCCTCGGGGTCGTCTCTGCTCCTTCCTTGGGGGGGGTGTTGCAGATATCCTGTGTCGGCCCCTCCTGGGCGACCTGCTTTAGGGGCCCCTTTGGGAGTCCGGGGTTACGGGTCCCCTGACGCCTGCCTCTGTGCTCGGGGAAGGTGGGTCTTCGGTTCTCCACAATCACTATCAAGCTATTTCTGGATAATCTTCACCTAAACTAGTGCACTTTCACATCTCCCACAGGTGCTGGGTCCCAGGTATTAAGTGTTCACTTATATACAGTAATCTTATAATTTGTTTATTTATTTATTTATGTTCTTTCACTTTCTTTTTTCAACTATCAAATTACACATGTCAGCTTACATAATAATATATATGATTTAGCAATGGCATCTAGGTGTTATTCGAGTGTAGCTGTTGCTTTATGTCTGTTGGTTGTGCTGTTCTTTTTGTGTCTCTTTCCAGGTGATGGAGCAGACAAAGAAGGTTTTATCACTCTCTCCCTTTTATCTCCTCTTTCTTTCACCTCTACTCTTTTTTTTTTTTCTTTCACTTTTTCTTCTTCCTTTACTCTCCCATTGTCATGTCCATATAATTTGAAATTCTCCTTGCAGGAATCACAATAAAGCTATTTACAAGCATAAATCAAGTGGAGCACTATGGCGAAAGCTGTTTGCTCCACTTGTAAAAGCAAAATCTGTCGAGCTCTATCTGGCATTGAGACATCAATTCCTATTGCCATATTGCTAGACAGGACACTGGGAAAAAAAAAAAAAAAAAAAAGAGACATGTGTTTAGCAACCTTTGCCTCTGAATACAGATGTGTTCCCAAAGTCAAAAAAAGTCAAAAATCCTCTGTTATATCACTTGATAACAAATGTGGCTATGTTCAAAAAAGGACCAGGTCAGATGCAGCTGTTGTCAGATATGCTCGTTTCTCCCCAACACAAGAGCCTGAAAAACATTATCAAAGCTTGCTTCAGTTGTTCTTGCCCTATTACTCAAATGATGAGATTAAACCATCAGATTTTTTAACTTTCCAAGAGTTTTATACTGAAGGTTCCTTTACAACTGCTTCCAAACAAATACAACCTGTCAAAGATGTTGTCGAACATAACAGATCAAAATTTGAAATTAAAGCAGAGGAATTGCAACACTGTCAAGATCATGTCGAAGACCATGGATTTCAGGAGGATGGTTGGGCTAACTTGTGTCCTGAGTCTGAATTAGATCGACTGGAATGCCAAGCAGAAAGTGCTTTAAACAACAATAAAAACCCTGATGAAAGGGAAGAAATTCCAGATCTTGAACTAGTAGAAAAAACACCTTTTGCAGTAGAGTTCAGAAGGCAAAACATCACACACGAGGAAGGCCAATCACTCATGCGTTCTTTAAATGAACAACAGGCTGAAGTGTTCTACAAGATACGACAGTGGTGCATTGATAAGGTTAATGGAAAAAACCCTAACCCATTTCATGTTTTCATTTCTGGAGGAGCAGGTACAGGAAAGTCGCATTTGATAAAGGCGGTGTATTATGAATCAAACAGAATACTTGCACGACTATCAGACTATCCAGATGATACTCATGTTTTGCTAACTGCTCCAACTGGTGTTGCTGCATTAAACATAAATGCAACCACAATACATAACAGTTTTGCAATAGGTAACCAAATTTCCCTACCATATCAACCATTAAGGGAAGAGAAAATAAATACATTGAGAGCCAACTTACACAATTTGCAGATACTAGTCATAGATGAAATCTCAATGGTTGACAACAAGATATTAACATACATTCATGGTAGACTGCGACAAATAAAACAATCATCAGACTTTTCACCTTTTGGTAATGTTTCAGTGATTGCTGTCGGAGATTTTTTTCAGCTGCCACCTGTCAAAGGGAAGCCTCTTTACAAAGAAGAGGCTGGCTTCTGCTTATGGCATAACACTTTTACACACATTGAGTTAACTGAAATTGTTCGACAAAAGCATCAACAGTTTGCCATGACACTAAACCGCATTAGGAAACACAAAAAAGGCATGAAGCTCAATGAAAATGACGAAAGACTATTGAAACAACGTGAAACAGGTACGTCTGACTTTACAGAAGACCTTCACATTTTTGCAACAAATTCTGACGTGCATACCCATAACTTTAACATGCTGCACAAGATTTGCACAGACATTGTTCAAATTAAAGCACAGGACTTCAAAAAAAATCAGCAAACAGGTACTTGTATTAGATTATCTCAAACACAAGCTACTCATGAAAACACATATTTGGAAAAACTATTAAGTGTTGGGACAAAAGCTAGAGTGATGCTGATCAAAAACTTGGACATTTCAGACGGTCTGGTTAATGGAGTGTTTGGTACTGTAATTCAAATCAAGTTTTCTGAAAAACGCATTGCACATACGATTTATGTACACTTTGATGACAAGAGAATAGGTACAAAACTGAGACATAAATTCCCCTGTTCTGATCCAGAACTTAAATATGCAACTCCAATACATCAAGATGAATACAAATTGGCATACACTGGAGGCATTAGAAGACAGTTTCCATTACGACTTGCTTGGGCATGCACAATTCACAAGGTGCAAGGCCTAACATTAGACAGAGCTGTGGTATCATTCAAAAAAATCTTTGCTGCTGGCCAAGCTTATGTAGCATTAAGTCGAGTCAAATCAGTTGACAACCTTGTCATACAAGATTTCAAACCCACTGCAATTTATGCAAAGCCTGACATAGAAGACAATCTAAAAGTAATGACTAGGTTCATTAGCCCTTCATTAAACCCAGTACCCAATAGCAATCTATCTCTCAGTCTACACAACATCCAAGGGTTACCAAATCATATAAAAGATCTTAAAAGTAACCTTAAGATGTTGGATACAGACATAATATGTCTAACAGAGACATGGCTTGAAGACAATAAACCGCTCAACTTTGTAGAAATGCCAGGTTGGATATTCAAACACAAAACAAGATCCCAATCATACATTGACACAGCTAACACTTGCAGCTTGAAAACTAGAAATCATGGTGGTATTGGTGTTTACTACAAAAATACGATTGCTTGTAATATTCTTGATGTACAGTATGACGGTTTAGAAGCAATTGTATTTAATGTACAACCTCATGACTACAACGTGTTACTGTTGTACCGTCCACCATCATATAACATCTCTCATTTTAAGATGCGCTTGGGTACTGCTTTAAGCCTTTTCGATACCCTTTCTGGACCAAAGATTGTTCTGGGTGACTTCAATGACAATGCTCTGACTTCTAATTCCATACTGGATTTCATGGGTCAAAGATTATACAATCAAATAGTAACCACACCAACAACTGACGGTGAGACTTTAATCGACCACATTTACATTAAGGACTTTGGTCCAACAACAGTCAGTGCTACAGTTATACCGACGTACTACAGCTACCACAACAGCATCTTCATGACTTTCATTTGACCAAAAATAATCTTATATTTTAGATATGCAGAAAGCAACCCCCCCCCTTTTTAGATCATTACTAAAAAGGTAAAACGCATATCATAAAGTTCTGATACATTCAACCTCAGACCCATAAAACAAAAATATAACTGTATTCACTTTTCTAATATCTTCAACAGACAATATTTTTTTGTGCTCCAAAAACCTTATTGACCTGAATAGATCTAGATCTGCCTACCAATTTTATCATTGATAATAAATGCCAACCTATGATAAACACACATAATGGAAGGAACAGAACAGAGAAGAAACACCAATTCAATTAACCAAAAAATTGCCATACTTGGATACAAAATGGGTATAGATAATCAAGAACAAGGATCCCCTAAGACCAACTTGCACACATTACATGAACAAATTACTTCAGTCACATTTGCTTCCACAGGTTTTGATAACTCTTGATTTTTGTTTGCTTTATTTTTGCATATTGTATTCGCATTTATGCTTTTTTTTTCTTCATTTTTTTTCTGCACATTTGTGTTAATTTTTTTTACTTCAGTCTTTTTGCAACTTTTTTAAGTTTGCAAATGTATCGTTTTGTGCCACATTTTTCAATTTTTGATTACTTTTTAAATCTTTTTACAGATTGAAATCTTTTGTGTACTTCATTTATTTAAGACAACTTTTGACAATCAAATTTTTTTTTCTCACAATTTTTTATTTTTTTTATTTTTTCCAAATTTTATTATTGATTTTTGTTTTAATTGCTTTTTAATTTTCAAATGTTTTGCATGTTTACAGTGATACTTTTTCCAATTTGGGTATTTAAGTTTTTTCGAAACGTTTTGTTTATTTTAAAGCATCTCCTTACCAAGTTTATATAACAACTTTATGGTAAAAGTCATATGTTGTTCCACTGGTAAAAGCAAAACTGTTCGGCTCTCAATGGCAATCAGACAACAATTCTAACTGCCACAATGCCAAACAGGACACAGGAAAAACGGAATTTTGCTCAAATGTGTTAAGTTTACTTGTATCTTATACTGAATTATTTTTTGTGCTTCTTTACATTGTTTGTATTGTTTTTAATAAAATTGTGGTGAAACAAATACACAAATTTGTCCTCCATTGATATTTTGTGCACAATAACATTTTCTGACAAAATGTATTTACCAAAGGCTTTGTCACAGTGATCAAAATGTAAACAATGCAGGAGACAGTGTGTAGAAAAATGTTCAACTGTTGTTTATGTACAAAAATGATGCAAAAGGCATTTGTGCAAAAATGCATTAACGTTGTGTATTTTTTTAAAAAGATAATAAAAGTTGGGCAACATTGGTAATGCCAGGTAATGAGGAAAATGTGCAAATATGGTGTAGAGTCTAGTTTAGAGTTTAACAGTACAACAGACTGATGGCAACAGGGAAAAAGCTGTTGCAGAACCTGGTGGACCTGTAGTGGATGCTGCAAAACCTTTTCCCATTGGGCAGCAGGGAAAACAGTCCACGGTGGGGGTGTGAGGGGTCTCTGATGATGATATGTGCTTGGGACATGCAGCGCTGGGATGCAATGTCCTTAATGGAGGGAAGAGAAGCCCTGATGATCCCTTCTGCTGTCCTCACCACTCTTCACAAGATGCTGTGGGATGAGGGTGTTGAACGCTGAAGTCCAGGAACATGCTCAAAGGGGGCGGTGCGTGGGCTTGGAACCCGTTAAAGGTATACTATGCAACCGGGGTTGATTTTCCAGCGAGGCGCCCCCAGAGGGCGAAAGTAAAAGTGTACTGTCGTAAAAATGCTCAGCTGTTGTACTGGTTTCTCCGGCAAGCCAGGCGTGGTTGTTTTGAGCTTAGCAGACAGGCGAACGCAACGAATCACCATCCTGCTGTTCAAGCAGAGCTACGAGGGAGCGCCCTCCCCTCCTCTCCGTCCCCGCCAGTGGAGTGAGGGGAGCGGGCGTCCCGAAGCGACCTCCGCCTGGCCCGGGACCCGCTGGGCCCGGACATCGGCTCGCGGGGGGTTGGGTAGGGCGAGGGTCCCGGTCCGCGCGACGCGCTGGCCGTCTGTTTCCGTATGCCGCGCGGCCGCCGGGGTGTCTCGTCTTTCCTCTCTCCCCTCCGTTCCCCCCGATGCCCGGTGCCTCCCGAGCCGCGTCCGAGCGTCGCGCGGTTCAGTTTGAGAACACAGATGAGCGGTGGCCGTTTAAACCCCGCGGTTCCGTTGCACAGTTTGGAAACACAGATCAGCAAACAGATGAGCGGTGAACTTTTAAACTCCGCGGTTCCGTCGCACAGTTTGAAAACACAGATCAGCAAACAGATGAGCGGTGAACTTTTAAACTCCGCGGTTCCGTTGCACAGTTTGAAAACACAGATCAGCAAACACATGAGCGGTGAACTTTTAAACTCCGCGGTTCCGTCGCACAGTTTGAAAACACAGATCAGCAAACAGATGAGCGGTGAACTTTTATGTTGGTGAACAATGTTACTTACAATCGCATCAGCAGAAACGCGAGGTCCGCGTCAGCCTTGCAGCCTTCTTTCTCTTTTAGCTCTCGCCATTCGGAAAAAGCTTTCCCAATGTTCACCCGTGTAGGACTCTTCTCTCTTTCCACAGCCCTTTTCCTCTTTCTTGTCTGCTCCGACATGGGCTTTCGCTGTTTTATCGCCGGTTCCGCCATGATAACTGCACAAATATCGCCACTGCGCTAGCAACGAGCATACGTTTCACTGGGGGCGTGTAGCAGTTCTCGCCGTAAAGCAAGACCGACTCTCGCGATCTTGCACGAGATTCTGAGCCTGTGGGCGCGGGCCGAGGGCTCCTGCAATTGCAAGTGCGGTATTTCCCCCACAGACCACCAGGGCGGCCAAGAAAACCTTTGTTCAACCTGAAATGACTCATTTAATCATCCAAAACGGTATGGAACACATTAATTAACTGAAAAATGTTGCATAGTGTGCCTTTAATAACTGCTTGCAGTTCTAGTCTATTTTTGTTTCTCTTCCTACTGAATTACAAAACTTTCTCCAATATATCTTCTTTGCATTTATTATTGTTTTTCTCACCATTGCCTGCTGCCTTTTATATTCAATAAGATTTTGTATATTATGAGTTCTTTTTAATACCTTAAATGCTTTATTTCGAGATTTAATCACATTTCCACATGTTTCAGTCCACCATCGTACAATTTTCTTTTTATGTTTCCCGCCTTTCTGATTTATTGACCGTTTAGCAGCAATGATTTAGCCCCTCTATATTTTGATAAATATTAATTGTCTTTAAATGTCTTTCTGTAATTATTCAAAAATTTTCCCAATCAGCAGTACTAAAGTTCCATCTATCTACCCTCACGCTTTCACTCTCTTCCATATTCAATCCTACTTCTATCACTATGACATAATGATCGCTTCCTATTGTTCCGTTTTCAACTTTCCATGTACATATACCAGCTATTAAAATCTCCACAACATATAATCTTCCCCTTTACATTTTCTGTCAACTCCCTTAATAATTCCAAAGGATTATTAATTTTTATAATCCATGGAAAAGGTTAACTATCTTCACAGCCCCAATTTCACTCGAAACCTCAATTACTATCATTTTTCAAAGTTCTCCTTTTTTCAAAACTCTGTATGACATTTCTTGTTTGATAAATATCACGCCATCCTCTCTATACCTGCGTATACTCTTATATCCAATAATGACAAAATGTTGGTTTCAGCCAAGTTTCTTGAACACAAAATTTCTGGTTTATTTTTTAGATTGTTAATATAACCTTTAAACTCCTGCCCATTCTGTATTAGACTCCTGGCATTCCATTGCAGAATAATCATACAGCTCTTCCTTCACCACTTCCTGGCTTCCCATCTGTCTCTAATTTTTTGTTAATCTGTTCCCATGATAATTCTCTCATGTCCAAGAATTTTTCAGCTCCTTTGATTATTATTTAAATTTTTTCCATTTTATATTTGACTTGGTCTGTACAGTTAATCACGTATGCTATAAACAGAATAAGTTTCAGTTGTTATACTTGTTGCTTTAACTTGTTCTCTAAGGCTGTTCTCTGATCTTACGTTATGAATAACTTTTCTTGTTTCCACCCCTGAATTTTGTCCTTGCACTCTTTTCACTGCTTCAGCATAACTTATGTTACTACCCATCTTCACCTTCTGAAGTTCCACAGCCTTCTTCCTAACTTCACAGCCTCCATATGTCACTGAATGCTGACCTCCACAGTTGCAACACTTCATCTGCTCATCCCCTTTACATTCTTCATACCTGTGATCTCCTCCACACCTTGGACACCTTTGCTTACCTTTACACACTGCCGCTACATGTCCATACCTCTGACATTTATAACATTTTAGAGGTGGAGGAACATATGGTCGAACAAAATAACTCATACAGCCAATTTTTACTCTGGCAAAAGGTAATCTTGGAATTCCAATAGCACGGATAAACTATCAACTCTCTCACCATCGACTGTTCTCTGACTTTTTTCACTTCACCCCCTTGAATGTTGCGTCTTAGTTTTCCCAGATCCTCCTCAACAGGAATTCCATAAATCACTCCACAGGATCCTTTGTTTTCTTCAAGAATTATTTTGTCAGATACCACTTTCTTGCACATGCTATCGATGTTTAATGCTGTAGTTCGTTGAACTTCATCTTTACAATTTAACAAACTCCCCTCTCAAAGAATTTTTGCCGTTTCTACATCTCCCACTTTGTGTTTCAATTCCCTGGATAATGCCACTGGACCCATATTAGTTCCTTCATCATCCTTCCTAAATTTAGGGATTATTTTGAACTCTCTACCTTCAACCTTCCTTCGAATAATCCTAATTCCTTCCTCGGGGCTATCTTCACCCAAACTTCTTTTATTTGAAATTCTCCCTTCCTCCTTACGCCTTGTATCTGTCTTACCTCTTTCTTTTCTTGTAGATACTTGAGACCACTCATCAATCTCCATTTCATCCCCTTCATCTTCTTCCTGTGACGCCATTCCGACCCAGTCACTCACCAGTTTATGCCAACCGCCAACTCACAAACCATAAGCAAATCTTCTCCGAAACAGTCAGCGTTCCCGCGATCCAACAAATGACCAAATGCTGCGTCGACCTCCACGGGCATGTCACTCCCACTCCCTGCTCTATGTGCTGCTCTAGCAATTATCCCCTGATTTCCTGCACCTGCTCTATTACTGGCACTGCCACACCTATATGGATCAAGACCCTGGACCGGACTCTGGATAAAGCCTTTTGGATTTCCCCTTTGTTACCTCTGCCTGCCTTTGTATGTTAAGGACTCAGGGACTCAGAAAACACCAAAGCACATTTCAGGATTTTTTTTAATTTTTATTTTCTTCCCAGTGTCCTGTCTAGAAATGTGGCAATAGGAATTGATGTCTCAATGCCAGATAGAGCTCGACAGATTTTGCTTTTACAAGTGGAGCGAACAGCTTTCGCCATAGTGCTCCACTTGATTTATGCTTGTAAATAGCTTTATTGTGATTCCTGCAGGGAGAATTTCAAATTGTATGGACATTACAATGGGAGAGTAAAGGAAGAACAAGAAGTGAAAGAGAAAGAAAAGAAAAAGAGTAGAGGTGAAAGAAAGAAGAGATAAAAGGGAGAGAATGATAAAACCTTCTCCGTCTGCTCCGTCACCTGGAAAGAGAGATGCAAAAAGAACAGCACATTTCAGGATTTTAAGATAATTGATGTAGCCGGTGTAGGAAACTAGTGGAACTGATTCTGGTAGCTCTGCAGAGGAGAGAGACAGATTACTGGCTGATAATTTACTCAGGAGGGAATGTAGTGAGTCCAGATAACCTTAATAAGATCCGTAATGGACACTGTGTGTGACAATGTGTGAGCTTGATGCAGAGATAGTAGTTCATCCCAGAAGCAGTTAGTCAGTAGCAGCAATCCTGAGACAGTCCAAGGCCATACACAGGCTGACGGAGAAAGGCAGGGGCACCAGCGGGGCAATCCAACAGGCTGAGTCCGGAATGCAGTCCACGGTCAGTAATCCAAAACAATCCGACGGTTAGAAGTACAGAAGAGCTTGGCAGAATCAGGCAACAGGCACAGGTCTTGTCTAGATACCAAGAACCAACTGGATGGTCTACTCACACAAAGGTTTTCCAGAATCTGGCACCAGAGCTCAGGAGGAGGCAGGCTTAAATAGCACCACACACAGGTGAAGCCGAACCAGTACCACAGTGCAGAGGGTGATGTCAGAAGCCAACAGCAGGAACAGAATCACAGAAAAAGCTGTGAACATGACACTATATTCCCATGCATGACCCTGGACGTTCTTCCCAGCAATAAGTCGTGATTGGGGCCCAGCTTGTGTGTGAAAGGTTGACAAAGATCCTCCTGGAACCACTGCTTGGATTCTGTGCTACTCTCTGGATTCAAGAAAGGTTGGTGGCTTTAATACAGTGTTCCCCAATTTCCACAGTTAAACTTTCAGCCACTAACCTGTCCTTCTCCCTTACAGTGGTCCCTGAGTCCGTTCCAGAAGTTTCCCACACTGGCTACACCTGTTTAAATAAATCTTTTAAATCCGCTCTTTTTGTCTGACTGAATTACCGGGTCCAAATCATTACACCATCATGTAAACATTTTTGATATTCCCCATTTTAAATATCCCAGTTAGCTTTTTACCACTTTCATGTAGGTATTTTATGTATTCTATCATGGCTAGTTATATTTACTCCTAATAATTACAATGTAGTGGTCGACACCCATAGTTGAGTGCTTTTATACTTTCCATGAGCTAATACCTGCTAGAGTATTAAACATAAATGTTGGTTCAAGCACTGCTTTTGTAATGTTCCTTCCCCATTATTTATACACATCAAATTATAATTTAGATATTCTTCAACTACTCCACCACTTGTATCAGTTTTTTACTTTCCCACAATGTGTTATGTGAATTAAAATCCCCACACCATATTAAGTTGCCTTCCGGTTCCCCAATAACATCCACTACATTTTGGTTTAATTCAGACGGATTATAAAGGTTGATATCTATACTACCTGTAATGAAGAGGTGTTCATTACTGGGACTGTTTTAGGAAAAGTAACTGGTATTGCACTTTAAGAATACTATTGCACTGTAAACTGGAACCTTAATTAGCACTTTGTTTTGCACAGCACTTTAAGCATGACTTTGCACAGAAATAACCATTTGCACACAAGAAGTTTTAACTATTTATTGAATATTTATTGGATATGTTAATAATTAGCATGTAGCCTTTTGTTCAGGCTCTGCACAGCTGCTCCTCATTGGGAAATGGTGTGGGCTCTGTGGAAAGAAGAATTGTTATTTGGAGCTAAGGTCTACTGTCTGGAAACTTAAGCAAATGGTATAGAATCTGTGAGCAGTGAGATGAGACAGAGTGTTAGCATGTGGTGACTTACCTGTTTTCTATGTCCTCTCCAGGGTGTTTGGACAAATGCTTCCCCGGGGGTCCAGACACCATTTATAGGTTCCGGGAGAGACCATGGGAAAAGCAGGGGGGGAACTTTTGCACGTTTGTTTTAAGGGGTTTTTAGGTGTGGGTTTAAAAGAAAAAATATTTATAAAAAATAGGTGGGAATGTGTGTGTGTATTTGTATTATGTAAATATTGTATTTTATAGGTAAGGTTGGTAGTAAATTGTTTAGTACAAAATGGTTTAACCCTTAATCAGCAGAGGGTATTTAAGGCAGTGATTGTGTCTGTAAACGAGGTTGGTTGTTAGTTGGTTGTCAGAGTGAATGCTGCTACCAACAAATAAATATATTACTACTTCCACATGCTGCGGCGTCGTCATCATTCCTGCTGAAACTCCAGCCTCAAAAGGCCACGAACCGACAAGTGGTGTCAGGAGTGGGATTTGTCACGCTGCAGTGGGAAAATGATGACGAGAGGTGGAAAAAAGCCAGGCCAAGAAGAGGCGCCTGATGATGAAGTTGGAGCTTCAACTGATCTGGAGGCCATGACAGTAACCAACCCTGGGGACAAGTTGGAGGAGCTGGCAGTGCTGGTGAAATCTCTTGTGCATTCTCAAGCTGCCAGAGACCAGAAGTTGGAGAAAGATTTCTTTCGTCAGGAGCAAAGGTGGAAAAGCATGCAACACCAATTTCAACAAATTCAACTTCAAGTAAATTCTATACTTGACAAACCTGACCTATCAGAAGCACAACCTTCCCCTACCACATCTGAGGTCCATGAAGTTGATCGGGGTGACATCCAGGTGGCCCATGGTTCCAGGTCCACAATGGAGCCAAAGTTTATTCCCTTATCCTTGGAGGACGACATTGAACATTTTCTGACAACGTTCGAGAGGATGGCCCAGGTGTGTCGTTGGTCCAGAGATGAGTGGGCGGTTCGCCTTGTCCCCCTATTGACAGGAAAAGCTCGCACAGCCTATGTTCTCATGGATATTGCAGACTCAGAGAACTATGACAAGGTGAAAGAAGCAATTCTAGCCAAGTATGAGATCACTGCTGACACTTATCGACGCCGCTTCAGATCCCTGAAGGTTGAACCAGGTGAGACGCCACGTGAAATTTATGTAAGACTGAAAGACTTGTTTTCAAGATGGGTTAAACCTGAAAAATCTACTGTGCAAGAAATATCTGAGCAGATAATTTTGGAGCAGTTTTTGAGAATGGTTAATCCAGAATTGGAGATTTGGATACGTGAGCGTGACCCGAAGATGGCAAAAGAAGCAGCCAGCCTTGCAGAGGTCTTCACATCCGCCAGGAAGGGGAGCAAGAGCACCTACTTTGGCCGAGAGACCCACTATGCCCAACCAAGTAAGTCCACTGGGGGTGAACAGGGCTCTGGTCAAGTTCAGGCTAGAAATATTTCAAGTTTAAGGCATCTCCCTTCCCAAAGACAGAATGTTAAGAAGTCATTTTCCAAATCTTCAGTCCAGGATGTAAGATGTTATAACTGTAATAATTTTGGCCATACACAACACTTTTGCCCTATCCTTAAATCAAAGCCCTCACTTTTGTGTTCAGTTCCAAGACCAGCTGGAGAGATGGCAGAAAAGAAAGTTTGCACTGTTCCAGTTCTGATTAATGGACAGAAGGAAGAAGCTTTGCTTGATTCTGGGTGCTTCCAGTCTCTGGTGCATAAGAGTTTGATCTCAGTAGAGAAACTTAGTGGGGTGGGGACTAAAATAAGTTGTGTACATGGAGATGAACACGTTTATCCTACAGCTGAGGTGTATTTGACAGTGGGAGGCCAAACATACCTGGTACAGGTAGCTGTAGTTCCCTCTTTACCATATTCAGTTATTCTTGGAAATGATATCCCCACTCTCTTTGACCTGCTACATCAGTTAGAGTATGATACCCAAGGGTTCAGTGACACAAACTCGCATATTTCAGTGGATAAAACTCAAGGGCTAGCTGGGGGACACTTAAAACACTGTCATGTAGTAACAAGAGCACAAAGTGCAAGGGGAGATCTTGAAGAGCTGCCTTTTTTTGGTGAATCTCTGGAAGCGGAGCTGGGAAAGACTAAGAAGTCTAGAGCTCAGAAAAGAATGGATAAGTTTAAAGGTGCAGGTAGTGAGGGGACAGCACAGTTGGCTAAACCATCTAACCTCTTTGATTTTGACGTTCCTTCAGATATAGGGGCACTCCAGAAGGAGGATCCTACTCTAAAGCCCTGGTTTGAAAAGGTAACAGGGGTGGAGGGAACTCCTCACGGCCAGGTAAACTTCCTGGAAGACACTGTTTTTGTAATTAAAGGGGGCATCTTGTATCAGAAGAGGGGAAAGTCACAAGCTTTAGCCCTCCCACAGCAATTCAGACCTAAAGTTATGGAGCTGGGACATTCAATTCCCTGGGCAGGTCATATGGCTTTTCACAAGACACTGAGTAGAATCAGCAGGCGTTTTAGTTGGCCAGGAATGTATACCCAGATTTCTAAGTTTTGTAGCTCCTGTGAAAAGTGTCAGTTGACGTCAAGCAAGGGCGTGGCGCGAGCCCAGCTACAGCCACTGCCAATTATTGAAACACCTTTTGAAAGGCTAGGCATGGATATTGTGGGCCCATTAGAAAGGAGTTCTGCAGGTCATCGTTACATATTGGTAGTATGCGACTATGCTACACGGTACCCTGAGGCCTTTCCACTCAAGTCCATTAAAGCACGTCATGTTGCTAACTGTCTCCTGCAGTTTTTTTCTAGAGTAGGAATACCAAGAGAAATTCTTACAGATTGTGGGACAAATTTTTTGTCCAAATTATTGCAGCAGGTTTACAAGTTGTTAGGGATTAAGGGACTTAAGACCACCCCTTATCACCCCCAAACGGACGGGCTAGTGGAGAGATATAATCAGACTCTCAAAAATATGCTACGCAAGTTTGTTTCTGACACCGGTACTGACTGGGACCAATGGCTGCCCTACCTGTTATTTGCTTATCGGGAGGTTCCACAGGTTTCCACAGGGTTTTCACCCTTTGAACTTTTGTATGGGCGTCAAGTGAGAGGCCCACTGGATCTGCTGAAGGACTGCTGGGAAGATCCTAAGTCAGACGGTGAAAATATTGCAGCATATGTCATCAATATGAGAGAGAGATTGCAGGAAATGGCATCATTTGCACAGGACAATATGAGATCAGCTCAACTACACCAAAAGACCTGGTATGACCAGAAGGCCCGAGACAGGGTGTTCCTTCCGGGACAGAAGGTACTGTTACTACTTCCTACCAGTGACAACAAGCTGCTGACACAATGGCATGGACCATATGAGATCACTAGACAAGTGAGTAAAGTCGTGTATGAACTGTACATGCCAGAAAGAGCTAAGAAGTATCAGATATTTCATGTCAACCTGTTAAAAGAGTTTCATAGCCGACAGGAGCCTGTGCACCAAGGGTTATTTGTGCGTGCAGTTAAGGATGAGGAGGTGACTGAGAAATTTTTCCCAACTAGCACGTCAGATTGTGCTTCAGTTGACCTGTCTCATTTGTCACTAATGGAGCAGGGCACCATAAAACCTCTCTTGGATCCTCAGCTCTTTCGAGAAACTCCAGGATTCACATCAACACAATGTGGTTCAACACAAGATTCGGCTGAAGGAGGATGCACCAAGCCGTCAAAGGAGTTATCGTATCCCGGAGCGGTTGGTGCCAGTGTTGGAAAAAGAACTAAAACTGATGATGGATTTGGGAATAATTGAGGAGTCTACTAGTGAGTGGTGCAGCCCAATCGTGTTGGTCCCAAAGAAGGATGGCTCCCTGAGGTTCTGTATTGATTTCAGGTATTTAAATGCCATGTCCAACTTTGATCCTTACCCAATGCCCAGGGTTGATGACCTATTGGAGAGAGTTGGTTCAGCAAACTTCATCACGACTCTGGATCTGTGCAAAGGATACTGGCAAGTGGCTTTGGCACCAGAGGCGAGAGAGCTGACCGGGTTTAAAACACCTTTTGGTATGTACCAATTTAAAGTCATGCCATTTGGGCTTCAGGGTGCACCAGCAACATTTCAACGTTTGATGGATCATGTACTGAGAGATGTGTCAGCATTTTCTGCGGCATATTTGGATGACGTGGTGTATAGCAAGTCTTGGGAGGAGCATGTGACTCATCTACAGGAGGTGCTACACTGCATCCGACTGGCTGGGCTGACTATAAACTCTAAAAAGTGTACCATAGCCCAGAGGGAAGTGGAGTACTTGGGCTTTGTCATTGGCTTTGGAAAGATAAAGCCTCAAGTTGGAAAGATGGAGGCAATCCAGTCCTTCCCAGTTCCAACCACGAAGAAAAAGGTGAGAGGATTTCTGGGTTTGGTGGGCTGGTACAGGAAATTTATACCTTCTTTTGCAGAAAGATCAGCAGTACTGACGGACCTAACAAAGGGGTCAGCCCCCAACAAAGTGCGCTGGACAGAAGAATGTGATCAAGCATTTAAAGACCTCAAGAAAGCAGTATGTACACATCCAGTTCTACAAAGCCCAGACTTCAGCAAGCCATTCATCTTGCAAACAGAGGCTTCAGGAGTGGGCCTTGGAGCTGTCCTTCAACAGGAGGTGGATGGTGAAAGACGACCGGTGGTGTTCTTGAGTCGGAAGCTGCTTGAGAGGGAGAGAAGATATTCAACGGTGGAAAAAGAATGCTTGGCCATGAAGTGGGCCATCGAAGCCCTAAGGTATTATCTTCTGGGACGTCACTTCATTCTGGAGACCGACCATCGAGCTCTTCAGTGGTTAAGACGTATGAGAGATGCCAATACCCGCATTGCAGGATGGTACCTGTCTCTGCAGCCTTTTGACTTTACGGTTCAGTATAAACCAGGGAAGGCTAATGTGGTTGCTGACTGTTTATCTAGGATAACGGAGGATTGAGATACTGTGCTTTGAAAAGAAGAGGGGGGAAATGTAATGAAGAGGTCTTCATTACTGGGACTGTTTTAGGAAAAGTAACTGGTATTGCACTTTAAGAATACTATTGCACTGTAAACTGGAACCTTAATTAGCACTTTGTTTTGCACAGCACTTTAAGCATGACTTTGCACAGAAATAACCATTTGCACACAAGAAGTTTTAACTATTTATTGAATATGTTAATAATTAGCATGTAGCCTTTTGTTCAGGCTCTGCACAGCTGCTCCTCATTGGGAAATGGTGTGGGCTCTGTGGAAAGAAGAATTGTTATTTGGAGCTAAGGTCTACTGTCTGGAAACTTAAGCAAATGGTATAGAATCTGTGAGCAGTGAGATGAGACAGAGTGTTAGCATGTGGTGACTTACCTGTTTTCTATGTCCTCTCCAGGGTGTTTGGACAAATGCTTCCCCGGGGGTCCAGACACATTTATAGGTTCCGGGAGAGACCATGGGAAAAGCAGGGGGGGAACTTTTGCACGTTTTTTTTAAGGGGTTTTTAGGTGTGAGTTTAAAAGAAAAAATATTTATAAAAAATAGGTGGGAATGTGTGTGTGTATTTGTATTATGTAAATATTGTATTTTATAGGTAAGGTTGGTAGTAAATTGTTTAGTACAAAATGGTTTAACCCCTTAATCAGCAGAGGGTATTTAAGGCAGTGATTGTGTCTGTAAACGAGGTTGGTTGTTAGTTGGTTGTCAGAGTGAATGCTGCTACCAACAAATAAATATATTACTACTTCCACATGCTGCGGCTTCGTCATCATTCCTGCTGAAACTCCAGCCTCAAAAGGCCACGAACCGACACTACCTATACTGGTCCATATTTGAATCTTAACGGATTTATATTGTGAACTTATATTTGCCATCTTATTAATTCCACTTTGTATAAATATTGCTACTCCTCCACCTACACCAGATTTCCTACCTCTTCTAATTACATTATAACCTTAAAAAAACAAAGTTTATCTGTGTTTTCAGCAATGTCTCTTGAATACAAATTATACTAGATTTATCTCTTAAGTCATAAATATACTTCCTAAATTCTTATTGCAATTTAACTTCTTATATTCCACTGAACTAACATCAAGATTATTATTAATATTCAGAATCGGTCTGAGAGGGCTGTGTTCCATCATCCAGTCCGTTTTTGATAGTTTCCCAATGTAGCCCAAATATCTTTAAGAACTTTTTGGCTGATCTAACTATTATCTTTATTCTTTCATTTCGCCTTTTTGATTGAGTGTAACAATTTATCATGTCTGCCATAAACAACAAAAAAATACCTTTTACTAACTATCATAGTTTCCTTTTTTATCTGAGCACATCCTTGACATTTTCTGGGTTCATTAACTTTATTTTTAACTTGTCCTATCACCTGTAAGGTTTCTGGAACCTTCTTTGTGGCCTCAGCATAGTTGATTCTTTGGGTAACTTTAATACTTTGGCTCTCAGCTGCATTTTTACTGACTTCATATCCTCTTTATGCTGAACTGCGTTCACCACGGTAGTTACAACACGTCAACTCTGCCCCTTCCTCACATTACTCATGTTCTCCATACACTTTCCACATTTCTGCTTTCCTTTACATGCTACAGCAACATGTCCACATCTTTGGCATTTAAATCAGCGAAGAGGAGGGGGAATATACATCACACATATAGCCAACATATATTTTGTGCGGGAGTTTATATTCCTCAAAAGTGATTAACAGTGATAAGCTGTGACATTTGATTCCACCTCTTTTTGTTTTCATACATTTAACCTCCTTAACCGTAACGTTTGGGATGTTTGCTCCAAACTCATCCAATGGCACATCTCCCTTAACTAGGTCGTCATTAGTTAACAAGTATTGCAAACATTTACCATTCATTTTGTCCATCCAAATTGCTTTTCCCTTTTGTCCTCCATCCTTATAAAAATACCAACAGTGACCCTTTCTTCAAAGGTTTAGCACTTTTAACTTATCCAATCTCTTTGTTTATTGCTCTTGCTAGCTGTATGAATTAATGAATGAATAATTTATTTCATGACAATCCAGGGAAATTATAAATTTAACACAAACATTATGTATAAAATTAATGGATATCATTATATCGATAATAACAATAATGTATAATTATATTATATGTATAATTTAGTGATTATGTATGAAAAGGGATAAGAAGAAGTGAAACTTATTTAATCATAACCCTTCTCCATCCTATAGTCATTAGCACCAACAGTCTTCCTGATTCCTACTGTACCTATGAGTCCATACTACTCCAAAGTCCATTACATAAGCAAATAAATCAATATACAGTACATATAAATGTACACATACACAGTCACATGTACCTATGCACAGCTATATTCAGACACTTATTACCTACAGCCTACACGACCACAACCATTGCAAAAGTATGTATTCACCCATGCACAGTGGCTAAGAGCACCCATGTTCACTGTTCCAGCAGTTTGAACTTTTTCCTAAACAGTCATCAGTTTTATGATTACTTTATGTTCATCTACTTTACTATTTTTAACATGTTCTCTAGCACTGTAGCTATCATCTAAACTTTAATATTGATTCTTATTTCAGTTGAGGGGCTGCATCCTTCAAAGGACCTGGTCTATAAGGGCCATGTCCTTCAAAGGACACAGCCTTATTTCTCACTGAGTCCTCCACAACCACTAGCCTGTATCTCTCCCTTGCAGTGGTTGCTGTGTGTGCTCCTGGCTGTTTCCTCTCACCAGAACCCTTATTTTTAATATTTTGAAAATGCTCCTTGTGTCCGACTGACTTTTCAGCTCATTTGTATCTGGCATTACATAAAATCCTTCGACTGAAGAGAGACAAAGGGGCTCGAGGCCTTATGGGTTCGTGAGAATACCATTTATATGTTTGTGTTCCTCAGATTACACCACAGGGTGGAAGGATGTGGAATGGAAAAAGATTAGAGGGATACCAGTTAATGCCTTGTTATCTGACAACAAATTACAGAATAAAATGAATTTATCAGATTAACCCATGTCACAGGTAATAGTTGCTTGGAATGAAGCAATCAAGATTTGTTTGGAAGATGCTTTAAAATTTTTTAAGGTGGAGTGCATATGATTCAGACTTGAATCCCTGAATCAATATGATATTCGAATTAAAGAATTTTGACCACAAACATCCTGACTGATTGCTTTGGATTTGTCCACAAGGGGGCACTGCTAAGCTTTGAAACCCTGTAAAGAAAACTGGTCATAAATCTTTCGGTATTTCCAAGTCAGACACCATCTTAACTAGAACCTAAAAGTAAAGGTATACAACCTAGAAACAATTACATCACCAATTAAATCAGGAGCACACAATTAAACTATATGCAATTATATATAACAGCACCCTGCAGTGTAAAAAATACTTTATATGTCTAAATAAAGTGAGTAAAAAAGGTAATCTTACAAGTACATAGAAATGTTGGACAGACGTGTGAGATACAATAGATCACAATTGGGTCAAATGTATGGCGCGAGTTATGTTGATAAGTATAAAAAGTTTTTTCATTATCCCTTTTCAGAAAAGGTATCGGGGCATTGATTTGTGTTTTCTAATAATGAACATGAAGACTATTTTTCTGTGTGAATGTTTTTATTTCAGTCCGCAGGTAAAGGTGAATACAACTCCCATCTTGGGTCTTACAAACCACATACCTATGTACCTATATGCAACATCATTTTAGGAATCTTGTACAGATCTTAAAGGCAAACACATATAACACTGACATAACCATAACCACAAAACAAAACAAAACAATTAAACAAACAACCACAAAAACGGGGACATATTTCTTTGTTTAATAGATTAAGGCCTTGTACACAAGTAGTCAAGTTTTTATAGAAAACAAATATCTCCCCCACATCGTTTTTAAAATGTATATTTTATACACGGAATCAAAGTTTTTATTCACGCAAACCCACATGCATACGTCACTAAGCGCAGTTTTAAACGTGTCAACGCATAGCGGGAAGTGTAACGCAAATCTAAAACCTTTCTCAGCTGGTCAGAGTCCTTCAAAACAATACCAATATTGAATGTAAGGCTGGGTAAAAAAAATAATGTAATTTATTTTGGATTGATTCATTTAATAGCTTTTGCAATATTGATATATAGGGTACAGTGGCAGCTGCTGGTCTCTGAAACAGGGGAGGCTCGATCTTATTTAAATCCCAACGTAACGTATTAACAAATGTTGAAACACATAAAACACATTATGTATAAACAAAATCAGCCCTTCTCTCCTTTTCCAGGAAATGGTCTATGACTCTGTCATACCAACTGACTGTCTTTTTCATTGATTTGACCAGTGTCCTCTCAATGGCCAGTAGAGTCAGTTTGCTTAAATGCTCTTGGCCCATTGTGTTGCGTGTGTATGACTTGACTCTTTTTAAGCCAGAGAAGCTGCGTTCTACTCCAGCTGATGTAGCTCCTATTGTATACACAGCAGCTTGTATATTGCACCATCTTATTCCATGTCTAAAAAATACCAAAATGTCACACAATTTGCCTCTTTTTCCCTTCCAAGTCACAATTTGAATATAGAACTCGAGAGTTCAGATTTTAGTCTCCCTGAATTAACTAAATGGCCATTTATTTTCAGGACACTTTGGAATGCCTGCTCAGGAAAAGCTTATTTCATTAAATCAAACTTCCCTGGATTGACTAATTCCAGAAGCTGCAGACTTTCTAAGTTTGAAAAATGCCTTGAAATCTGTTCTGTCAGATTGTCAGCGATAGACATGTACAGCTTTCTGTAGTGATCTTAAGGGTCATGCATTTGTGACTGGTGGCGCTTTCTCATGGGCTCATCTCGAGGGTATGTTGCTCTTATTCTGTTTTATTTTCCTGTATTTTAATCATGTAAAGCACTTTGTATTGTCTTTATACTGAAATGTGCTATACAAATACATTTGCCTTGCCTTGCCTTGTGAGATCTGCTGCTTTTGAATAAACAACTTGAAAAGCCTCTTCTGACCTTTTCTCCTTGACAAAGGCCAGGAGAACTTCAATTTTAGTTTTGCAAAACCCCACATACATTCCCCTCTGCTGGACAATGTCATAAATAACATCAGTTTCACTGAAGATTTGGTTGTGTGTGTACAAAAGGAAAACAAACTCAAAGTCCTCCATCTTCATTATGTACCCTTTGGCACAATCTATTGTCTCCTCATCCATGTTTTTTCAGATGCAAGTTTTTCAAAAACCTGTAGAGTATCATAATTATTTGCCACAGTGCTCAAAATGTGAGATGTAATAGTCCATCTAGTAGGAGCATTTTATGGCCAGTTTCGAATACCCTACAGACTCAAGAAATGACATTCTCTTTGTAGACTGAAACAAAGTGGCAAACCTAGTGAGATTTGCAAAAATACTCTTGACTGAGGCAAGCATTTAGCACCCAGAGACAACACTAGGTTCAGTCTGTGTGCATAACAATGTACAAATGTAGCACTGGGGGCTATTTCTTTAACCTTGGCCTGCAGGCCATTGAGAGAAGAAGCCATGACCGCAGCCCCATCATAGGTTTGCACGCACGAGCAAACCTATGATACATACATAAATTAATAACTAAATCCGTTTTATCAAATTAGTCTTTTTAAGATATCTTAATTATAAAGAATAACCCTCTGATTTGGTGTTCATGTCTAAAAGATATTTTATGTTTAACTTTAATTTACTGATTTGTAATCTATTTATCAATTCATTTCTCTCAATATAATATTTACTGCAAACTAATATAACATGCTCCACTATTTCTTCAACAAAACAAAAATCACACTTTCCTGTATCATGAATACCCATTTTAAATAATGTGCTATTTAACCCTGTATGTACAAAACGTAATCTTGACATTACTGTTTCTTCCCTTCTATTCCTTCATGTAATCTTCATTAATCCTACTTTTCTTTGAATATTATAAAACCATATTCCAGTTCTTTCTTCTTCCCACTGTTTCTGCCACCTTGCTCTAATCCTTTTCTTAATTACTGATTTTATTTCACCTTTACTAAATGGAATTATTATATCAATTAAACTGTATTTACTTGCTCTTTTTGCATATTTATCTGCCATCTCATTCCCTTTTATTCCTATATGAGAAGGAATCCATATAAAAGAAACAATTAATCCCATTGCTTGAATTCTGAATAATAATTGCTGAATTTCGACCAATAAATCCGGTCTGCTATCTGAATGATTGTTTTTAAATGAATATGTTGAACTAGAATCTGAACAAACTACACTTCTTAATAGGTCTAATTTCTTCAATCCATTCTAATGCTAACATGATACCAAACATTTCTCCTGTATAAACTGAAATTTCATTACTAATTCTTTTACCTGATTTAAAATTAAATTCTGGAACTACAAACGAAACACCATTCCTATTATTTGAATCTTGTGAAGCATCTGTATAAATTTTTACATATCCACAATATTCTTTATCTATATATTGCTCAACCTTATTTGAATCTGAAATATCCAGTTTATTTTTCCGTTTATCCAACAAGGTTAAATCTGCATCAATTTCAGGCAACATAGATGAATGAAGTATTGATCTAATAACTGTTTTACGGCCATTTATTTGAGATAATTCAAGATCTGTTATATTAGAATCTGCTATCCACCCAAAAGAATTTAATTTCTTCTTCCCTTTTTCCCAACTTGGTTTTAAAATTTCCTGACATGGATGATTTTCACAATGATTCTTAAACTGAAACCAGTAAGTGGAAAGTAATTGTAATCTCAATTTGAGTGGCATTTCTCCCATTTCTACTTGTAATGCTGAAGTTTGTGTAGTTCTTATGGCCCCTGTACATAATCTCAAAGCTTGATACTGAACAATATCCAATTTTTTAAGTAATGAAACTGATGCTGAACCAAAAGCTATACATCCATAATAAAAACAAACCTAATTAAACCTGTATAAATTGATTTCAATTCTTTCCTCTCAGCTCCCCATTCATTCCCAACCATACATCTCATAATATTTATAACTCTTTTGCATTTATCAATCATCTTCTTAATATGAACTTTCCAAGTAAGCCTTTCATCCAACCATATACCCAAAAACTTAAATTGTTTTACCCTTTCCAAATCATATTTATAAATTTGTAACTTTAATTCTTCAGAAACTTTTTTCCTTGTAAAAAACAAAATCTTTGTTTTATCTACAGAAATCTTGAATCCCCATCTAAAAGACCAATCTTCTATTTTATTAATGGCTTCTTAAACTTTTTTAACGATGAAACTTGGGGTTGAATTGCTCCATCATTAGCAAATAAAGAAACACCCATTTTATTTTCCACATCCTCAAACATATCATTAATCATAATAGAAAAAATAATGGACTAACTATGCTTCCTTGAGGAATACCATTTTCAACATAAAGATTTTCTGATAATTGATTTCCTATTCTTACTTGTATAGATCTATTATTGAGAAAATCATTTATCCAATTAAACATTGAACCCCCAATTCCCATCTTGTTTAATTTTATCAAAAATCCTTCTTTCCACATCATGTCGCATTGTCCTTTGTTATAGCGCCCCCTAGTTGTTGAGGGGTCTGAATTTCTGGGTTTGAGTAGAGGCACACATTCTGTACTTAGATACCTGATTCAATAGGTTCGTTATAAATCCGCTTGGGCTGCACAACGCGTTTTAATTCCGTAATAATAATAAGAATAAATAATTTAAAAACACACGAAAAACAATAGGGTTCTCTGCTCACAGAGCAGACGAACGGCATAGCCGTTCGCCTGCGCTGCGGGCTTGGAACCCTAATAATAATAATAATAATAATAATAAATAATTTAAAAACACACGAAAAACAATAGGGTTCTCTGCTCACAGAGCAGACGAACGGCATAGCCGTTCGCCTGCGCTGCGGGCTTGGAACCCTAATAACTAGAACTGCAAGCAGTTATTAACGGGTTCCAAGCCCACCCACGCACCGCCCCCTTGAGCATGTTCCTGGACTTCAGTTCAGCGTTCAACACCATCAAAACTGGAACATCTGGGCTTCAGCACACCTGTTCGCAACTGCCTACTAGACTTCATCACCAACAGACCTCAGTTGGTCTGGGTCGGACAGAAAACCTCTGATGTCATCACCCTCAGCACGGGCTTTCCTCAGGGCTGCGTCCTGAGCCCCCTGCTGTTCACCCTGATGACACACGACTGTGTCCCCAGGTTCACCACCAATCACATCGTGAAGTTTGCAGACGACACGACGGTGGTGGGCCTGATTAGAGACAACAACGACCAGGACCAGGACCAGGACTGATCCTGAACGTGGAGAAAACGAAGGAGATCATCATGGACTTCAGGAAGAAATGGCCTCGCCATGCTCCACTTCTCATTAACAGCTCAGCTGTGGAGGTGGCCAGCAGCAATAAATTCCTCGGGGTGCACATAACACACAACCTCAGCTGGTTTGTGAACACCATGTCACTGGAGAAGAGGGAACAGAAGCGCTTGCACTTACTGCGGAGGATGAGGAGAGCCCACCTGTCCCCGCCCATCCTCACGACCTTCTACAGCAGCACCATCTATCTGCTCCCCACTCCCTTCCAATTAAGCATGTCATAATATTTATTACTTTCTTGCATTTGTCTAAAAAAAGTAGATGCAATGCAGTTTTGCATTGCATTACATTGAAATGACTGTTGTCATTTCAGCTTTTAACTTTTTGCTCTCTCTTTTTTCTTCATAGTAGGTACACCTGATCTGACGTTCTGTTAACTGTGACATCATCCAGAGAAGACAGATCACCCGCTATTACTATCTAATGTAGAACAGATTACTGGATCAATGTGTGCTTCTGTGCTTGTTTGTCTCTCTTGTTGTGTCTCTGCTCTGTATTCTTTAACCCCCAGTCGGTCGAGGCAGATGACCGTTCATACTGAGCCCGGTTCTGCTGGAGGTTTTTCCTTCCCGCTAATGGGTGGGGGTTTTTTTCGACTGTCGCTTCATGCTTGCTCAGTATGAGGGATTGCTGCAAAGCCATGGACAATGCAGACGACTCTCCCTGTAGCTCTATGCTTCTCCAGGAGTGAATGCTGCTTGTCGGGACTTTGAAGCAATCAACTGGTTCCCTTATATAGGAAATTTTTGACCAATCTGTATAATATGATTGATTTTGACTTTGTAAAGTGCCTCGAGATGACATGTTTCATGAATTGGCGCTATATAAATACAATTGAATTGAATTGAATTGAATAGAGTACATCTGTTAAACCTTTTCTGTGTCGCACAAAGACACGATGGTTGGAACCAAAGATCTCAACTTTGGACTCATCAGACCAAAGCACAGATTTCCACTGGTCTAATGTCCATTCCTTGTGTTCTTTAGCCCAAACAATTCTCTTCTACTTGTTGCCTGTCCTTAGCAGTGGTTTCCTAACAGCTGTTTTACCATGAAGGCCTGATTCACACAGTCTCCTAACAGTTGTTCTAGAGATGTGTCTGCTGCTAGAACTCTGTGTGGCATTGACCTGGTCTCTAATCTGAGCTGCTGTCAACCTGCGATTTCTGAGGCTGGTGACTAGGATGAATTTATCCTCCACAGCAGAGGTGACTCTTGGTCTTCCTTTCCTGGGGCGGTCCTCGTGTGAGCCAGTTTCTTTGTAGCGCTTGATGGTTTTTGCGACTGCACTTGGGGACACTTTCAAAGTTTTCCCAATTTTTCGGACTGAATGACCTTCAGTTCTTAAAGTAATTATGGCCACTCGTTTTTCTTTACTTAGCTGCTTTTTTCTTGCCATAATACATAAACAGTTTATTCAGTAGGACTATCAGCTGTGTATCCACTTGACTTCTGCACAACACAAGTGATGGTCCCAACCCCATATAAGAGGCAAGACATCCCACTTATTAAACCTGACAGGGGACACCTGTGAAGGGAAAACCATTTCAGGTGACTATCTCTTGAAGCTCATTAAGAGAATGCCAAGAGTGTACGAAGCAGTAATCAAAGCAAAAGGTGGCTACTTTGAAGAACCTAGAATATAAGACATATTTTCAGTTGTTTCACACTTTTTTGTTAAGTATATAATTCCACATGTGTTAATTCATAGTTTTGATGCCTTTAGTGTGAATCTACAATTGTCATAGTTATGAAAATTAAGAAAACTCTTTGAAGGAGAAGGTGTGTCTAAACCACCTCCTCCATTACCATCTGGTACGCTGGTGCCACCGCCAAAGACAAGAGCAGACTGCAGCGTGTCATCCGGTCTGCAGAGAAGGTGACTGGCTGCAATTTTCCATCTCTCCAGGACATGTAATCCTGCAGGACTCTGAGGCGTGCAGGGAAGATTGTGGCCGATTTTGTGACACCCCAGTCACAAAATATTTCAGACACTTCCTTCTGGCAGGAGGCAGCGGTCCATCAGGACCAAAACCTCACGACACAAAAACAGTTTTTTCCCATCCGCTACCAGCCTTATTAACACGGCCCAGAGGCCCCGTGACACTTGACTCTGCCTCTCTCCCCTGTTCAGGTCCTACAAGCTACACCAACGTAGCATCTCCAGACCTTCTGCGTTACATTAACGCACAGTCTACCGTGTATATAGCTTTCTGTGTATATATATATATATATATATATACACAGCGTTCACTGAGCGAGAGGCGGGTTACACCCTGGACAGGTCGGCAATCTGTCACAGGGCAACACAGAGACAGACAGGACAAACAACCATTCTTGCACACACTCACACCTAAGGACAATTTAGAGAAGCCAATTAAACTAACAGTCATGTTTTTGAACTGTGGGAGGAAGCCGGCGTACCCGGAGTGAACCTACGCATGCACAGGTAGAACATTCAAACTCCATGCAGAAAGACCCAGAGGATTTGAAAGACCCGGGAGGATTTGAAAGACCCAGGAGGATTTGAAAGACCCGGGAGGATTTGAAAGACCCAGGAGGATTTGAAAGACCCGGGAGGATTTGAAAGACCCGGGAGGATTTGAAAGACCCGGGAGGATTAGAAAGACCCAGGTGATTGAACCCAGAAGGCAACAACACTTCTCACTGCTTCACTGTGCAGCCTCTGTTTATGACAGTATCATGTAAATCTTAGTCACAAATAAAGTGTTACCTAAATCAAAAGTAATTTGTATAGTAAGTATAACATCCACTGACTGTAAAGTTACCTGTGAAACGTTTTCACACAGCCAAACTGCTTGTTGTTGCAACCAAATGCTATGGGGTTCTGTGTGAGAACGGAGTAGCAAGATGGCGGCCAGTGACCTCTCCTAGTGACTGGCCGCCATCTTGCTACTCCCTACTCTCACACTTTTGCAAATAGGCCCTGCCCACTTGTTTCAATTGTGTTCATAAACAGACACAATAAAAAATGCAAAAAGCATCATGCTAACCTTTAGAATTAGGCTTATTGGATTTTACTACTTAATAACTCTCTGTCACAGCCTCTAACCTGCTGGTGATACACTTGGGCCTGGTGTCTCCTGGCTGGCTTCTCCAGGTTGGTCACTGCTGCAGGGTTCTGTCTGGTCCTGGTCTGGCCCTGGTTTTTGCCTCTTTAAGAAGAACTGTGAGATATTCTCTTTTCTCTTCATTTGGGCTCTACACAAAATAAGGCAGCCTGGTATTTAGACTCCATGACTGTATGGCAAAGACAACACTATTTTAAATATTATTTAAACAATAGTTTTTAGTTTTCTGTAGCTAGCTAAAATAATACTAAATTAAAAATAGATTAATTAAATTAATTAATATAACTAGTTAGGTTATAATTCAAAGCTTTCATATGACATAGCCTATTTACATTTCAGTCATTATAAACTTAACAATGGTTTTTCACATATTCTTACCACACACATTTCAAGCAAGAGCTGGGAGATATATCCTGGCCAAATTAATAAAACATTACAGGGCAGCATGTGCACTGAAACATATGTTAAAAGAATCTGTCTAAAACACGATCTATCAGCACTAGCATGGCTAATATAATAAACGAGGCACTACGGACGGAGCGGTGCACAACCATTTTTTTTCTTTTTAGAAATGTATGACAAGTGCCGCCTCTCATTAGGAAGGTAACACAGCGGTTACCGCTGAGCGGTAAAATGTTGTAAATACCTGCAAAACTCCTCAACGGTGTACTCTAAAGCCGCGGGTGTGTTTTGGATCAAGCAGGAACCACATGTCAGCTTAACCAATGAACAGCGTCAGTGCGCAGCATGTAGGCTGCTACTGCATGGGCTGCCTTCAGGGACAGTCGGAAATTACAGTTTTCCTGGCAAATCTTTGCCGATCTCATAAGTATTATATGTTAAAATTACCATTTCCAGTGGGGTGGCAGTAGGGGGTGGCAAGGGCTCTGTTGGGGGTGGAAAATGCAACCCCTGCCACCCCTCTGGCTCCGCAACTAGCTACATTCAATGTAAAGCTTATGTATATAAGTGTGTGTGTGTAAAAAATCCATATATAATCAAATACTGCCATCTACTGGAAATTTTAAATCCCTACATGGGCACATTTCGGAAATGTTATTCTCTTTAAATTCATAAATAAATTCTTTAAAAATCAACAGTTTGCTCTAAAATTCTTCCAATGTTATATATATATATATATATATATATATATATATATATATATATATATATATATATATATATATATATATATATATATATATATATATATATATTCAATTCAATTCAATTTTATTTATATAGCGCCAAATCATGAAACATGTCATCTCAAGGCACTTTACAAAATCAAGTTCAATCATATTATACAGATTGGGTCAGATTATACAGATTGGTCAAAATGTCCTATATAAGGAAACCAGTTGATTGCATCAAAGTCCCGACAAGCAGCATTCACTCCTGGGGAACCGTAGAGCCACAGGGAGCTTAAATATAAATATATATATTTAAGCTATATACACAGACACCGATCTACAGACAACAGCAATTATCAACAAAAAGAAATCAACAAAAAACCTAATCACCCTCAGCACGGGCTTCCCCCCCCCACCTCCCCACAAATCATGTTTATCCAGTAATTTAGGACCATTTTGTTTGTTTTTGGTGTTTAATGTACTTTTCTCTACTTCCATCGCTGTACCCATTAGCACATATTGTGTTTATGCCGGAAACACTGTAACTGTAAAGCATGAGGATTATCTATCATAAAATCTTACTTATGGAAGGTAATTCCCCAGGATCTGGTTCCTGGTGTCCTTTTATATGCGCACCCATAAGCGGAGTAAAAGTCTGGCTTCCTGGGACGTAGCTCTGGAAGTTTGCTTACTTTCAATACAAAACCGAAATTATTTATTAAGTTAGACAATCGTTTAATTCAATCAATTGGTCCCATGTAGCCCCTAAAGGGGTGACGTTTTCAGTCAGTTGATTTAATGGAAATCGGGTGAGAATTCACCGGATTCAGAGTGTCTGAAACATAAAGTACATTTTCCTCAATTGACTTGTATTCTCTATGGTCTGACCTAAGATGGCAGCTTGGTCTGACCTAAGATGGCTGCTTTGACGTCACTTCCTGTGATGTGCCCAAATATGGGCAAAATGGCCGCCCTGTTCAAAGCTCTGCAGTCAGAGCTCTGGATGATGAAAGCTGTGAACTGATCACAAACTTCATAAATTCGTTAATAATCAACGGTTGGCTCTAAAATTCTGAAAATATTTATGGATCTCAAAGAGTGCTTTATCTAACCACAGGATTTTTTTTATGGTCGTTAAAAAAATGGATTCAGAGAAATAAAATATTAAACTTTATAGTCTTGTACCATTTATTTTCAAAGTCTTGTAAATTGGTCAAACTCGCCTGGATTTTTACCAAACTGAAATCCATGTTTATTCTGCATGTGCTTTACAAATAGAGGCCATATTTTGGGGGGTTGAACAATATTTGTGGAAAATACATTGATTTCTCCATTTTACAAACTTTTAAAAATTCAGAGTGTAGCACTTCAAAAAAAAACAATACATGCAGTGAGAGAATTGTTACACCTTATTCACAGAATACATCCTGAAAATCTGGGATCAAAAAATTGATTTTAAAGCATTTTTTATTCTTTACTTTATTGTTTTTATTATTCTCCAGGTTTTTTAACACTTTTGGAAATAGGCCCCGCCCACTTGTTTTAATCATTACCATATTTAATACCTGAGTTCAGGGGTATGACTGGAAGGGGATGAAGAAGGTTTTGTAAAAATCCGATCAGCCATTCTTGCGTAGTAGATTTCTTGACATCACAGCGCCCCCTAGTGACGGACGATCCTCAAACGCGGGTCACATGTGCAAAATCTTATTTGGACTCTGGGTTATGAAGGACATGTCAAAATCTGTTATGGTTTTAGAATAATCAGCAATTACATTTAGAGCTAGCTAGATAACAATCACTTATTTTAGCGTTACTTTTCGAACAAGTCAAAATTCAAAAATCCGGCGTGTTAACTTTTTTTATTTGTCCATTACGCGGTTATATATGGAGTTTTGCGCGGATTGCATAAAAAATGTAGGAGGAGTTTAACAAGAAAGGTTTAACCTTTGTAGCCATGTAGTGCGAAAACTAGCTGGGAAACGAAGGGTGTGCCAATTCCCTTTATTTTGCAGAATCATCCAATAAACAAAGTGATGTGAAGTTTTTGAGTGTGGGACCAGTAGTTTGGTGGTTATAGGCCAAAACGCATTGTCCTTTGTTATAGCGCCCCCTAGTTGTTGAGGGGTCTGAATTTCTGGGTTTGAGTAGCGGTGCACATTCTGTACTTGGATACCTGATTCAATAGGTTCGTTACAAATCCGCATGGGCCGCCCAACGCGTTTTAGCGGAGAATAATAATTACCCGTAATAATAATAATAATAAATAATTTAAAAACAGACGAAAAACAATAGGGTTCTCTGCTCACAGAGCAGACGAACGGCATAGCCGTTCGCCTGCGCTGCGGGCTTGGAACCCTAACTAGAACTGCAAGCAGTTATTAACGGGTTCCAAGCCCGTCTACGCTCCGCCCCCTTTGAGCATGTTCCTGGACTACAGCGTTCAACACCCTCATCCCACAGCATCTGGTTGATAAACTGGAACATCTGGGCTTCAGCACACCCCTCATCACTTCCTCACCTCCTGACCACTGTCGGTCCGGGTCTGACAGACCACCTCTGATGTCATCACCCTCAGCACGGGCTCCCCTCAGGGCTGTGTCCGCAGCCCCCTGCTGTTTACTCTGATGACACACAACTGCACCCCCAGGTTCACCCCCAATCACATCATGAAGTTCGCAGTTGACACAAACTCATCAACAGCTCAGCTGTGGAGGTGGTTAGCAGCACCAAATTCCTCGGGGTGCACATCACGGACAACCTCACCTGGTCTGTAAACACCGCATCTGGTGAGGAGGGCACAGAAGCGCTTGTACTTCCTGCGGAGGATGAGGAGAGCCCAACTGCCCCCGCCCATCCTCACAACCCTCTACACAAGTACCATAGAGAGCATTCTGACCATAGATATCCATAATAAAGGCTAAATGTCTTACGGCGGAGTCTCAAACGTCATCACCGGCGGCCATCTTGCCTCAGACAAGCTTTCTGGCGTGCTCTGTGGTACCTAATGTAAGGTGAGTGATCAGCACGAACACAAATACTCTTATCTCATTGAATTCTTGACGGATTTACAAACAGTTTGGTTTCTTACAAACGTCATGAACGTGGCTATAATTCTTTATGCTTGAACATGTCAAAATTGCAGATTTTCTTGTCTAAAAATGACTTAATCATGCAGCATAGTTGTGCATCACGGCTACTTGCGCAAGTTATCAAGCCTGAGACCACTGGTCAATTATATAGGTTTTACTGACACCAATAACGATTGTATGACAATTAATCTTTGGTGTAAATTTGAGGGAAATCAATCTCACAATGGTCCAAAAAGATAAATGTTCCATTAATTTCCCCATGGTTATTATAAATTATTTTAATATACCAACTCTTATTTCAGGATTTGTTGTGCGACGGGCTCTGAAAAAGCTGTCCTGTGTTGTCTGCCGTGCCAGCTTGGTAACAGATGCTGCATCTGCCATCAAGGACCAGAGCTACCACCTGCTGAAGTTAAAAAACAATAGAGGTCTGGTGATTCCATCAGAAGGCACAGTGATGGTAGTCAGGGCAGCAGAGTGGGTCATTCGTCAGACCTCATGTACCAGACGATCACAGCCCATCAAAGTGCTAGAGGTCGTGTACATTGTAAGGAAGAGGATAGGGTCAGAGGATGTGTTTGTGCTCAGAGAGCACATCGGAGAAACACAGTATGGCATAGACAGCCACCACCATACGCTGTTAACGTTGGTTGTGTCCTTGTTTTTTAAGTTAAGGCTGCACCAAATTGCCAAAATAACTAACCTTAGCTTACAGAGCAACAACATGCAACAGAAGCTCAATAAAACCGTCCTTTTCAAAGGGCATTAGCCAAGCTATGTTTTTTGGGTCATTTTTTAAATCTCTGTCTTCCATGTGTATACCATCACAGTAGTGTAGGTGGGGATTTCAACATGCTACATCTATATATACTTGTGAATGGGACTATTGTACCAATTTTAATAGCAAATACATTTCACTTTTATAATGGATTAAAAATAGGAACCTTTGTGTAATTACTCCTGATATATAATCCAAATAGTCTACATGAAACTTCAAAGTGTTACCTTTAATTTGAAACCTGGATTATGCTTCTACACCAAGAGGTTGCCACACAATAAGCCTTTTTTGTCAGTATTTCATATTTTATTATAACAGTAATATTCATATTATAGAAGTATGTATGTAAATATAAATAAATTAGGACTGTGAAATAATTAATCACACCCAAATAAAAGTGTTTATATATATATATATAATGAATGTTCTTCATTTAGATTGACCTTTAAACCATTAATGCTATTACTCCTTTTCATATCTATCTATCTATCTATCTATCTATCTATCTATCTATCTATCTATCTATCTATCTATCTATCTATATTAAATCATAGTGTTACTTTTGGAATAAGTCTGATCCATATCTGAACTATGGATCTTTGAAAATGTTCTTGCCATTACTTCTACTTTTTCCTCATTTGTTACTGCTGTTCCTTCTTCATGTTTTAGAACTGGATATGTTCTCTCTGGTCTATTTCCCTTCATTTTCTTAATCATTCCCCATACCTTAGCTATAGGAGTTGTTCTGCCCATTGAATCACAAAAATCTCTCCATTTTGTCTTCTTTGCCTTCTAAATAACTTTCCTTGCTTCTGCTTGATCTTTTTTACATTCAATATTTTTTTTTTAAAATTATGTGTTCTTTTCAAAACTCTAAAAGCTATCCTCCCTCTTCAAGTTTCTGCTCCGCTTAGAAAATCACGGGATGTGACGTCACATCCTGTGATGTGCCCATATATGGGCAAAATGGCCGCCCTGTTCACAGTTCTGGATGGTCAGAGATCTGGATGGTGAGAGCTGTGACCAGATCATAACATTCATTAAATCGTTAAAAATCAACGGTTTGCTCTAAAATTCTGAAAATATTCACGTATGTCCAAGAGTGCTTTATCTAAGTATGTGATTTTTTAAACGCCCATTGTAAAAAGCGTTTCAGAGAAAAAAAATATTAACCTTTATAGTCTTGCACATGTGAATTTCAAAGTCTTTTAAATAGTTCAAAATCGCCTGGATTTTTACCAAACTGAAGTACACATTAAGTCTGAATGTGCTTTACAAATAGTGGCATTTTTATTGGGATTGAACAATATTTGTGGAAAATACATTGATTTCTCCATTTTACAAACTTTTAAAAAATCAGAGTGTGCAACTTTCAGAAACCTCAATACATGCAGTGAGAGAATTGTTACACCTTATTCAAGGAATACATCCTGAAAATCTGAGATCGTTACACCACAAAATGGATTTTTGGTAATTTTTTGAAGTTTTGAAGGTTTTTTTCACACTTTTGGAAATAGGCCCCGCCCACTTGTTTCAATCAGTACCATATTTAATTCCTGAGTTAAGGGTTATGACTGGAAGGGGATGAAGAAGGTTTTGTAAAAATCCGATCAGCCATTCTTGCGTAGTAGATTTCTTGACATCACAGCGCCCCCTAGTGAAGGACGATCCTCAAACGCGGGTCACATGTGCAAAATCTTATTTGGACTATGTGTTATGAAGGACATGTAAAAATCTGTTATGGTTTTAGAATAATCAGCAATTACATTTAGAGCTAGCTAGCTAACAATCACTTATTTTTAGGGTTACTTATTGAAAAAGTCAAAATTCAAAAATCTGCCGCATTATCTTTTTTTATTTGTCCATGACACGCTTATATATGAAGTTTTGCGCAGATCCCACAAAAAATGTAGGAGGAGTTTAACAAGAAAGGTTTAACTTTTGTAGCCATGTAGCGCGAAAAGTAGCTAGGAAACGAAAGGTGTGCCAATTCCCTTTTTGATGCAGAAACATCCAATAAACAAAGTGCTATCAAATTTTTGAGTGTGGGACCAGTAGTTTGGTGGTTACAGGCCAAAACGCATTGTCCTTTGTTATAGCGCCCCCTAGTTGTTGAGGGGTCTGAATTTCTGGGTTTGAGTAGAGGCACACATTCTGTACTTAGATACCTGATTCAATAGGTTCGTTATAAATCCGCTTGGGCTGCACAACGCGTTTTAATTCCGTAATAATAATAATAAATAATTTAAAAACACACGAAAAACAATAGGGTTCTCTGCTCACAGAGCAGACGAACGGCATAGCCGTTCGCCTGCGCTGCGGGCTTGGAACCCTAATAATAATAATAAATAATTTAAAAACAGACGAAAAACAATAGGGTTCTCTGCTCACAGAGCAGACGAACGGCATAGCCGTTCGCCTGCGCTGCGGGCTTGGAACCCTAATAATAAATAATTTAAAAACAGACGAAAAACAATAGGGTTCTCTGCTCACAGAGCAGACGAACGGCGTAGCCGTTCGCCTGCGCTGCGGGCTTGGAACCCTAATAACTAGAACTGCAAGCAGTTATTAACGGGTTCCAAGCCCGTCTACGCTCCGCCCCCTTTGAGCATGTTCCTGGACTACAGCGTTCAACACCCTCATCCCACAGCATCTGGTTGAAAAACTGGAACATCTGGGCTTCAGCACACCCCTCATCACTTCCTCAACTCCTGACCACTGTCGGTCCGGGTCTGACAGACCACCTCTGATGTCATCACCCTCAGCACGGGCTCCCCTCAGGGCTGTGTCCGCAGCCCCCTGCTGTTTACTCTGATGACACACGACTGCACCCCCAGGTTCACCCCCAATCACATCATGAAGTTCGCAGTTGACACAAACTCATCAACAGCTCAGCTGTGGAGGTGGTTAGCAGCACCAAATTCCTCGGGGTGCACATCACGGACAACCTCACCTGGTCTGTAAACACCACATCTGGTGAGGAGGGCTCAGAAGCGCTTGTACTTCCTGCGGAGGATGAGGAGAGCCCAACTGCCCCCGTCCATCCTCACAACCCTCTACACAAGTACCATAGAGAGCACTCTGACCATAGATATCCATAATTAAGGCTAGATGTCTTACGGCGGAGTCTCAAACGTCATCACCGGCAGCCATCTTGCCTCAGACAAGCTTTCTGGCATGCTCTGTGGTACCTAATGTAAGGTGAGTGATCAGCACGAACACAAATACTCTTATCTCATTGAATTCTTGACGGATTTACAAACAGTTTGGTTTCTTACAAACGTTATGAACGTGGCTATAATTCTTGATGCTTGAACATGTCGAAATTGCAGATTTTCTTGTCGAAAAATGACTTAATCATGCAGCATAGTTGTGCATCACGGCTACTTGCGCAAGTTATCAAGGCTGAGACCACTGGTCAATTATATAGGTTTTACTGACACCAATAACGATTGTATGACAATTAATCTTTGGTGTAAATTTGAGGGAAATCAATCTCACAATGGTCCAAAAAGATATATGTTCCCTTAATTTCCCCATGGTTATTATACATAATTTTAATATACCAACTCTTATTTCAGGATTTGTTGTGCGACAGGCTCTGAAAAAGCTGTCCTGTGATGTCTGCCGTGCCAGCTTGGTAACAGATGCTGCATCTGCCATCAAGGACCAGAGCTACCACCTGCTGAAGTTAAAAAACAATGGAGGTCTGGTGATTCCATCAGAAGGCACAGTGATGGTAGTCAGGGCAGCAGAGTGGGTCATTCGTCAGACCTCATGTACCAGACGATCACAGCCCATCAAAGTGCTAGAGGTCGTGTACATTGTAAGGAAGAGGATAGGGTCAGAGGATGTGTTTGTGCTCAGAGAGCACATCGGAGAAACACAGTATGGCATAGACAGCCACCACCAACGCTGTTAACGTTGGTTGTGTCCTTGTTTTTTAAGTTAAGGCTGCACCAAATTGCCAAAATAACTAACCTTAGCTTACAGAGCAACAACATGCAACAGAAGCTCAATAAAACCGTCCTTTTCAAAGGGCATTAGCCAAGCTATGTTTTTTGGGTCATTTTTTAAATCTCTGTCTTCCATGTGTATACCATCACAGTAGTGTAGGTGGGGATTTCAACATGCTACATCTATATATACTTGTGAAGGGGACTATTGTACCAATTTTAATAGCAAATAAATTTCACTTTTATAATGGATTAGAAATAGGAACCTTTGTGTAATTACTCCTGATATATAATCCGAATAGTCTACATGAAACTTCAAAGTGTTACCTTTAATTTGAAACCTGGATTATGCTTCTACACCAAGAGGTTGCCACACAATAAGCCTTTTTTGTCAGTACTTCATATTTTATTATAACAGTAATATTCATATTATAAAAGTATGTATGTAAATATAAATAAATTAGGACTGTGAAATAATTAATCACACCCAAATAAAAGTGTTTATATATATATATAATGAATGTTCTTCATTTAGATTGACCTTTAAACCATTAATGCTATTACTCCTTTTCATATCTATCTATCTATCTATCTATCTATCTATCTATCCATATTATATCATAGTGTTACTTTTGGAATAAGTCTGATCCATATCTGAACTATGGATCTTTGCAAATGTTCTTGCCATTACTTTTACTTTTTCCTCATTTGTTACTGCTGTTCCTTCTTCATGTTTTAGAACTGGATATGTTCTCTCTGGTCTATTTCCCTTCATTTTCTTAATCATTCCCCATACCTTAGCTATAGGAGTTGTTCTGCCCATTGAATCACAAAAATCTCTCCATTTTGTCTTCTTTGCCTTCTAAATAACTTTCCTTGCTTCTGCTTGATCTTTTTTACATTCAATATTTTTTTTTAAATTATGTGTTCTTTTCAAAACTCTAAAAGCTATCCTCCCTCTTCCAGTTTCTGCTCCGCTTAGAAAATCACGGGATGTGACGTCACATCCTGTGATGTGCCCATATATGGGCAAAATGGCCGCCCTGTTCACAGTTCTGGATGGTCAGAGCTCTGGATGGTGAAAGCTGTGACCAGATCATAAAATTCATTAAATCGGTAAAAATCAACGGTTTGCGCTAAAATTCTGAAAATATTCACATATGTCCAAGAGTGCTTTATCTAACTATGTGATTTTTTAAACGCCCATTGAAAAAAGCGTTTCAGAGAAAAAAAATATTAACCTTTATAGTCTTGCACATGTGAATTTCAAAGTCTTTTAAATAGTTCAAAATCGCCTGGATTGTTACCAAACTGAAGTACACATTAAGTCTGAATGTGTTTTACAAATAGTGGCCATTTTTATTGGGATTGAACAATATTTGTGTAAAATACATTGATTTCTCCATTTTACAAACTTTTAAAAAATCAGAGTGTGCAACTTTCAGAAACCTCAATACATGCAGTGAGAGAATTGTTACACCTTATTCAAGGAATACATCCTGAAAATCTGAGATCGTTACACCACAAAATGGATTTTTGGTAATTTTTTGAAATTTTGAAGGTTTTTTTCACACTTTTGGAAATAGGCCCCGCCCACTTGTTTCAATCAGTACCATATTTAATTCCTGAGTTAAGGGTTATGACTGGAAGGGGATGAAGAAGGTTTTGTAAAAATCCGATCAGCCATTCTTGCGTAGTAGATTTCTTGACATCACAGCGCCCCCTAGTGATGGACGATCCTCAAACGCGGGTCACATGTGCAAAATCTTATTTGGACTATGTGTTATGAAGGACAGGTCAAAATCTGTTATGGTTTTAGAATAATCAGCAATTACATTTAGAGCTAGCTAGCTAACAATCACTTATTTTAGCGTTACTTTTCGAAAAAGTCAAAATTCAAAAATCTGCCGTGTTAACTTTTTTTATTTTTCCATGACACGCTTATATATGAAGTTTTGTGCAGATCGCACAAAAAATGTAGGAGGAGTTTAACAAGAAATGTTTAACCTTTGTAGCCATGTAGCGCGAAAACTAGCTGGGAAACGAAGGGTGTGCCAATTCCCTTTATTTTGCAGAATCATCCAATAAACAAAGTGATGTGAAGTTTTTGAGTGTGGGACCAGTAGTTTGGTGGTTACAGGCCGAAACGCATTGTCCTTTGTTATAGCGCCCCCTAGCTGTTGAGGGGTCTGAATTTCTGGGTTTGAGTAGGGGCGCACGTTCTGATCTTAGATACCTGATCCAATTGTTTCGTTACAAATCCGCGTGGGCTGCACAACGCGTTTTAATTCCGTAATAATAATAATAATAACTAGAACTGCAAGCAGTTATTAACGGGTTCCAAGCCCGCGCACCGCCCCCTTTGAGCATGTTCCTGGACTTCAGCATTCAATCCCACAGCATCTGGTGGAAAAACTGGAACATCTGGGCTTCAGCACACCCCTTCACCACTTCCTCACCTCCTGAGCACTGTCGGTCCGGGGTCTGACAGACCACCTCTGATGTCATCACCCTCAGCACAGGCTCCCCTCAGGGCTGCATCCGGAGCCCCTTGCTGTTTACTCTGATGACACACGACTGCACCCCCAGGTTCACACCCAATCACATCATGAAGTTCGCAGATGACATAAACTCATCAACAGCTCAGCTGTGGAGGTGGTTAGCTGGTTAGTTCCTGGGGGTGCACATCACGGTCAACCTCACCTGGTCTGTGAACACCACGTCACTGGTAAAGAGGGCACATAAGCGCTTGTACTTCCTGCAGAGGATGAGGAGAGCCCACCTGTCCCCGCACATTCTCACAACCTTCTACAGAAGTACCATAGAGAGCATTCTAACCAGCTGTCTCTCTGTGTGGTTTGGAGGCGGCAGCACCTCCGACTGGTGGAAAATGAGGAGAGTGGTGGGGACAGCAGAAGGGATCATAGGGGCTCCTCTTTCCTCCATTAAGGACATTTCATCCCAGCGCTGCATGTCCCCAGCCCATAGCATCAGCGCTGCATGTCCCCAGCCCATAGCATCAACAAATAATATGATTGAACTTGACTTTGTAAAGTGCCTTGAGATGACATGTTTCATGATTTGGCGCTATATAAATAAAATTGAATTGAATTGAATTGAACAGAGACCCTCAAACCCCCACCATGAACTGTTCCCCATATATATATATATATATATATATATATATATATATATATATATATATATATATATATATATATATATATATATATATATAAAATGAATGTTCTTCATTTACAGTGACCCTTTAAACCATTAATGCTATTACTCCTTTTCATGACAACTCATAATATATGAATTACATGTTTCCCGTAACTTATACCTTTTTATTCTAAGTTCAACCAAGATATTCTCTTCTTATCCTTGTAGCTTGTAGTGTTAAATAAGACTAAAATCGTTTCATTTGAATCAAGGTATGCAGATGTTGATAGATATATATATCTATCAGTGACGTGCGGTAGGGTTCATAGCTGGTGAAGCACTGACGTCATCAGTCAGATTTACAAATATATACACTCTACAGAGTAGACTCATTGCAAAGTGCTGAAGGGGACTGGTTGAGCCAAATCAATTAACCAAGAGACATGGAAAAAATATTGATTATTTGTTTAAAAAATAAATAAAACTAAATTATTTGTCATTTGATTGGTAGCAGTTTATGAGTTATGATGGATTTCTACATTTGTAACACATTCAAAAACTAACCTACATTACGCACATTTCATTACAAAAACAAAACATGAATAATTATTGCTGTCTTACTTCTACTTAGAAATGAAGTCCAGCTGCGCTCTTTCTGAACAAAAATATCGGTCACTTTCCGGTAAAAGTTCTTTTTATCTTCTTCAGTTTTAAAAGTTTCTCAGTCTCAGTGGAGCTCACTGCCAGGGAGGAAAGCCTTCCTTCATCAGTCCTGTTCCAGCTGTATGTTTAGAGTCTTTTTAGTGCTTTACTTGTTTAGCAAAACTCGCTAATAACACATCCATAACTTGCTTTGACTCTACTATTTTGGGATAAGAGCGGTGCCCCTTGAGCGCCCCCTGCCTAGAGGCCAAGGAACTGCCGGCCTCACATACAACCAGCTCTTTGGCTTTTATGATCGCCCAGCAGCACACGAAAACACATAGTTTAATGACCAAAACAGAATTCGTAATCCACATATATTAAATTGTGGAAAATCAGTTCATCAGTGTTTGAACAATTGAATTTATGATCTAGAGACAGGAAGATGCATTCACGGAATGGAAGTCAGCGCAGTTAACATGGGATTGCGCAATCCCTGGGGAGACCAAGATCGCTGGCTTGGTGGCGCTTCACTATCAAGCACCACCAAGGATTTACGTTTAAAATAGCCAAAAGTCTTCGATTTTAAAGAGAATATCATAAAAAAATAAGGAAATTAGATTAAAAAAACAATTATTATTACAAATGACTGAGTGAATCACAATATATATTGTTATCATTATTCTATATTTTCTTTCTTTCCATGATTGCCTCCCCTGAATGCATGTCACTGCTATCTATAACTATAACCCATAAACTTTGCACAACATTTGCATATTTGCTCATTTTGCATCATTGCATCTCCAACTAGCATTACAAATGCTGTCGAACTCTCAGTTTCTAAATGCATTCTCGCACAAATGCCCTTTGCACAATCAATTCAGTACATACAAATGGTTTTAAAAATCCTTACCTGTACACTGTGACTTTCTCATGCATTTACACTTCAATTGTTTACTTTTAAATCACTGCTGCACCTTATACTGTAATTTAAATTGACTGTAATTTACAAGCTGTATTTTTGCACAAATTGCCCTCTGCACAATCAATTCTGCATATACAAATGTTTTTTAAAAATACACACCTGTACACTGTGACTTCTCCTGATTTGTTTGCATTTCAATTGTTTACTTCAAATCACTGCTGCACCTTATACTGTAATTTATTTTACTGCAATTTACAAGCTGTATGCAACAGAATTTCGTTCTGTACGCACTCTGTGCATACAAAATGACAAATAAAGTTTTCTAATTCTCTCTAAGTCTATCTATCTATCTATCCATATTATATTATAGCGTTACTTTTTGAATAAGTCTGATCCATATCTGAACTATGGATCTTTGCAAATGTTCTTGCCATTACTTCTACTTTTTATTCATTTGTTAATGCTGTTCCTTCTTCATGTTTTAGAACTGGATATGTTCTCTCTGATCTATTTCCCTTCATTTTCTTCTTCATTCCCCATACCTCAGCTATAGAAGTTGTTCTGCCTATTGAATCACAAAAATCTCTCCATTTTGTCTTCTTTGCCTTCTAAATAACTTTCCTTGCTTCTGCTTGATCTTTTTTATATTCAATAAAAAATTTTAAATTATGTGTTCTTCTCAAAACTCTAAAAGCTATCCTCCCATTTCAAGTCTCTGCTCCGCTTAGAAAATACACAGGATGTGACGTCACTTCCGGTGATGTGCCCAAATATGGGCATAATGGCCGCCCTGTTCAGTTCTGGATGGCAGAGCTCTCGATGATGAGAGCTGTAAATTGATCACAAACTTCATAAATGTCTTAAAATTCAACGGTTTGCTCTAAAATTCTGAAAATATTCATGAATGGCCAAGAGTGTTTTATCTAACCACACGATTTTTTTGATGGTCATTAAAAAAATGGATTCAGAGAAAAAAAATATTAAACTTTATAATCTTGTATCATTAATTTTTAAAATCTTGTAAATTGGTCAAAATCGCCCGGATTTTTACCAAACTGAAAGACATGGTTATTCTGGCTGTGCTTTACAGATAGAGGCCATTTTTATTGGGATTGACCAATATTTGTGGAAAATACATTGATTTCTCCATTTTACAAACTTTTAAAAAATCAGAGTGTGCAACTTTCAAAAACTGGAATACATGCAGTGAGAGAATTGTTGCACCTTATTCAAGGAATGCATCCTGAAAATCCGAGCTTGTTACACCACACAAGTGATTTTTGGTGAATTTTTGAAGTTTTCCAGTTTTTTTCCACACTTTTGGAAATAGGCCCCGCCCACTTGTTTCAATAAATACTATATTTAATACTTTAGTTAAGGGCAATGTCTGGAAGGGAATGAAGAAGGTTTTGTAAAAATCCGATCAGCCATTCTTGCGTAGTAGATTTCTTGACATCACAGCGCCCCCTAGTGATGGACGATCCTCAAATGCGGGTCACATGTGCAAAATCTTATTTGGACTATGGGTTATGAAGGACATGTCAAAATCTGTTATGGTTTTACAATAATCAGCAATTACATTTAGAGCTAGCTAGCTAACAATCACTTATTTTAGCGTTACTTTTCGAAAAAGTCAAAATTCAAAAATCCGCCGCGTTAACTTTTTTTATTTGTCCATTACATGGTTATATATGGAGTTTTGCGCAGATTGCACAAAATATGTAGGAGGAGTTTAACTAGAAAGGTTTAAGCTTTGTAGCCATGTAGCGCGAAAACTAGCTGGGAAACGAAGGGTGTTCCAAATTGCTTTATTTTGCAGAATCATCCAATAAACAAAGTGATGTAAAGTTTTTGAGTGTAGGACCAGTAGTTTGGTGGTTACAGGCGTAAACGCGTTGTCCTTTATTATAGCGCCCCCTAGTTGTTGAAGGGTCTGAATTTCTGGGTTTGAGTAGAGGCGCACATTCTGTACTTAGATACCTGATCCTATTGATTCGTTACAAATCCGCATGGGCCGCCCAACGCGTTTTAGCCGTAATAATAATAAATAATTTAAAAACACACGAAAAACAATAGGGTTCTCTGCTCACAGAGCAGACGAACGGCATAGCCGTTCGCCTGCGCTGCGGGCTTGGAACCCTAATAATAATAAATAATTTAAAAACACTAGAAAAACAATAGGGTTCTCTGCTCACAGAGCAGACGAACGGCATAGCCGTTCGCCTGCGCTGCGGGCTTGGAACCCTAATAATAATAAATAATTTAAAAACACTAGAAAAACAATAGGGTTCTCTGCTCACAGAGCAGACGAACGGCATAGCCGTTCGCCTGCGCTGCGGGCTTGGAACCCTAATAATAATAACTAGAACTGCAAGCAGTTATTAACGGGTTCCAAGCCCACCCACGCACCGCCCCCTTGAGCATGTTCCTGGACTTCAGTTCAGCGTTCACCACCATCAAAACTGGAACATCTGGGCTTCAGCACACCTGTTCGCAACTGCCTACTAGACTTCATCACCAACAGACCTCAGTTGGTCCGGGTCGGACAGAAAACCTCTGATGTCATCACCCTCAGCACGGGCTTTCCTCAGGGCTGCGTCCTGAGCCCCCCTGCTGTTCACCCTGATGACACACGACTGTGTCCCCAGGTTCACCACCAATCACATTGTGAAGTTTGCAGACTGAATATTTATTCAGAACCAAAACTATTTAAACTGAAGACAAACTGGATGAAAAATGTACACGCACTTACACATTTTGCAGTTAAATATTAATCTAATATACACACAAATTATAAACATAAATCTCTCTCTCTTTCTTCCAATATATATGTAATATATATATATATATATATATATATATATATATATATATATATATATATATATATATATATATATAAGCTATATACACAGACACCGATCTACAGACAACAGCAATTATCTACATATGAGCAAAACTATATACAGACAAGTGAGAGCAAAGGTGCTCATAACAGCATTTAAAAATGATATAATACAAACCGCGATCTGGGGGAAAGAAATCAACAAAAAACCTAATCACCCTCAGCACGGGCTTCCCCCCCCCCCTCCCCACAAATCATGTCTATCCAGTAATTTAGGACCATTTTGTTTGTTTTTGGTGTTTAATGTACTTTTCTCTACTTCCATCCCTGTACCCAGTGGCGCAAAAAGTGGGTATGCACTATATGCAGTGCATAGGGGCGCAGCACCATGGGGGCGCCAAAGTGATGGTAAAAAAAAAAAAAGTTTTGGTATTTTCTATATGTAGCTGCTATTGTGCTTTTCTTTAACATTTTTGAATTTCCTCAATGTTTTAAATAACATTTTAGAACAAAACATGTTAGAGTAGACACCCTATGTCATAAGATTCCACCGTAGAATTTTGACACAAGAGGGAGCGGGGAGAAGCATCCCGCTGCAGCCTGCGGGAAGGCTGCAGCGGGATGTACTTGGGAGCGGGGGCGCCGTGAGCGCTGAGCGAGCAGATAGAATAGCCTACGAGTAGTGAGTTTAGTTGTCTATGGAAAATGGATAAATCAAGAAAGCTGTGGGGGGCGAAAAATAAAAAAAGGAAGAGGGAAAGGGAGATGGCATGTCAAGGGATGCAACAGCAGTTTAACAAGTGGATGGTGAAAGGCAACAGGTAAGAATTAAAGTTTGACGGCTGTGCTTGGAGGCTTGCAAATAATGTTATTCACGTTAAGAGACTAGCTAGCGATTACTAACGTAGCAGCCAAATGGGGGTTCACAGCTTGCTTAGAATGTGCAAAACCGAGGTTGCTGAGTTGAAAACTGGAAAATATAAGGCAGGAATTTGCTTAAGCGAGGCGGTGAAGTTTTGCGCGGATCGACTGGGGGGGGAGGCGGTAGCGTGAGTCTAGCGCTGCGGGAAACCCTGTAAGATAGCAGGTACAATACAGGACAAGAATCTGGAAAACAGATACATAAACTGGTTTATCATGGAATCATTAATATATTTTGTTTTACCATTAGCTGTTGATGTATATAACTAATGCAATGACTTTGGTTTACCATGGAATCATGCATAGATTTGCTCCCGTTACTTAGGCTTGTATATTCATACAATATGAATATATATGAACAGACTAGCTTGTGTTTGCTAACAGTGGGAATGTAGCAACCAAATGGGGGTTTACAGCTAGCTTCTAGCTTAATGCAAAACCAATGTTGCTGCGCTGACATAGTGGAAAATATAAGGTAGCATGTACAATAAATGACCAGAATCCAGAAAACATAACTTATGCAGTAACTCATGCATAAATAATATGCAATAAAGATGTTGTTTTACCATTAGCTGTTCATGTTAGCTGTGCTGTCAGACATGTAGGCTGCTTTACATTTGTTGGGTGACATGGAAGCTGTAATTACAGGGTCACTTCTCTCTCTCTAAAGGTCTGTGCTAAGGCTATCCATATTTCTACTTTTTAAAATCCAAAATGTGAATGTAATTTCAACAGCAGCAAAACCTTACTGCATAATAGTTGTCTTATCTGATGCCATCACTAGGCTGATTTAGAAAGGCTGCATTAAGTTGCATTGGTTATAATGATAATGTTAATGTTTGTCAATTTGCAACTGTTTATTATGTGTTAACATTGTTAATAATATACCATCTAATTATTATTATGGTAGGCCTACAGTGGCTGATATACTTTAAAATAAACCTTTATTATTTAAAGACCATACATGATGATGTCTGGCACTTATTTATTTATTTTAATCCGGGGGGGCGCCAAAACTGATGCTGCATACCCCTCTTATACTGGGTAGTTGCGCCCCTGCCTGTACCCATTAGCACATGTTGTGTTAAAGCATGAGGATTATCTATCATAAAATCTTACTTATTGAAGGTAATTCCCCAGGATCTGGTTCCTGGTGTCCTTTTATATGTGCACCCATGAGCGGAGTAAAAGTCTGGTTCCTTGGGACGTAGCTCAGGAAGTTTGCTTACTTTCAATACAAAACCGAAATTATTTATTAAGTTAGACAATCATTTAATTCAATCAATTGGTCCCATGTAGCCCCTAAAGGGGTGACATTTTCAGTCAGTTGATTTAGCTGGAAATCGGGTTAGAATTCACCGGATTCAGAGTGTCTGAAACATAAAGTACATTTTCCTGAATTGACATATATTCTCTCTGAGCGCAGCTTTGTCTGACCTAAGATGGCCGCTGTGACATCACTTCCTGTGATGTGCCCAAATATGGGCAAAATGGCCGCCCTGTTCACAGCTGTGGAGTCAGAGCTCTGGATGAGAGCTGTGAACTGATCACAAACTTCATAAATTCGTTAATAATCAACGGTTTGCTCTAAAATTCTGAAAATATTCATGGATCTCAAAGAGTGCTTTATCTAACCACAGGATTTTTTTTATGGTCATTAAAAAAATGGATTCAGAGAAATAAAATATTAAACTTTATAGTCTTGTACCATTTATTTTCAAAGTCTTGTAAATTGGTCAAACTCGCCTGGATTTTTACCAAACTGAAATCCATGTTTATTCTGCATGTGCTTTACAAATAGAGGCCATATTTTGGGGGGTTGAACAATATTTGTGGAAAATACATTGATTTCTCCATTTTACAAACTTTTAAAAATTCAGAGTGTAGCACTTAAAAAATAAACAATACATGCAGTGAGAGAATTGTTACACCTTATTCACGGAATACATTCTGAAAATCTGGGATCAAAAAATTGATTTTAAAGCATTTTTTATTCTTTACTTTATTGCTTTTATTATTCTCCAGGTTTTTTAACACTTTTGGAAATAGGCCCCGCCCACTTGTTTTAATCATTACCATATTTAATACCTGAGTTCAGGGGTATGACTGGAAGGGGATGAAGAAGGTTTTGTAAAAATCCGATCAGCCATTCTTGCGTAGTAGATTTCTTGACATCACAGCGTCCCCTAGTGACGGACGATCCTCAAACACGGGTCACATGTGCAAAATCTTATTTGGACTCTGGGTTATGAAGGACATGTCAAAATCTGTTATGTTTTAGAATAATCAGCAATTACATTTAGAGCTAGCTAGATAACAATCACTTATTTTAGCGTTACTTTTCGAAAAAGTCAAAATTCAAAAATCCGGCGTGTTAACTTTTTTTATTTGTCCATTACGCGGTTATATATGGAGTTTTGCGCGGATTGCATAAAAAATGTAGGAGGAGTTTAACAAGAAAGGTTTAACCTTTGTAGCCATGTAGCGCGAAAACTAGCTGGGAAACGAAGGGTGTGCCAATTCCCTTTATTTTGCAGAATCATCCAATAAACAAAGTGATGTGAAGTTTTTGAGTGTGGGACCAGTAGTTTGGTGGTTATAGGCCAAAACGCATTGTCCTTTGTTATAGCGCCCCCTAGTTGTTGAGGGGTCTGAATTTCTGGGTTTGAGTAGCGGTGCACATTCTGTACTTGGATACCTGATTCAATAGGTTCGTTACAAATCCGCATGGGCCGCCCAACGCGTTTTAGCGGAGAATAATAATTACCCGTAATAATAATAATAATAACTAGAACTGCAAGCAGTTATTAACGGGTTCCAAGCCCACCCACGCACCGCCCCCTTGAGCATGTTCCTGTACTTCAGTTCAGCGTTCAACACCATCAAAACTGGAACATCTGGGCTTCAGCACACCTGTTTGCAACTGCCTACTAGACTTCATCACCAACAGACCTCAGTTGGTCCTGGTCGGACAGAAAACCTCTGATGTCATCACCCTCAGCACGGGCTTTCCTCAGGGCTGCGTCCTGAGCCCCCTGCTGTTCACCCTGATGACACACGACTGTGTCCCCAGGTTCACCACCAATCACATCGTGAAGTTTGCAGACGACACGACGGTGGTGGGCCTGATTAGAGACAACAACGACCAGGACTGATCCTGAACGTGGAGAAAACGAAGGAGATCATCATGGACTTCAGGAAGAAATGGCCTCGCCATGCTCCACTTCTCATTAACAGCTCAGCTGTGGAGGTGGCCAGCAGCAATAAATTCCTCGGGGTGCACATAACACACAACCTCAGCTGGTTTGTGAACACCATGTCACTGGAGAAGAGGGAACAGAAGCGCTTGCACTTACTGCGGAGGATGAGGAGAGCCCACCTGTCCCCGCCCATCCTCACGACCTTCTACAGCAGCACCATCTATCTGCTCCCCACTCCCTTCCAATTAAGCATGTCATAATATTTATTACTTTCTTGCATTTGTCTAAAAAAAGTAGATGCAATGCAGTTTTGCATTGCATTACATTGAAATGACTGTTGTCATTTCAGCTTTTAACTTTTTGCTCTCTCTTTTTTCTTCATAGTAGGTACACCTGATCTGACGTTCTGTTAACTGTGACATCATCCAGAGAAGACAGATCACCCGCTATTACTATCTAATATAGAACAGATTACTGGATCAATGTGTGCTTCTGTGCTTGTTTGTCTCTCTTGTTGTGTCTCTGCTCTGTATTCTTTAACCCCCAGTCGGTCAAGGCAGATGACCGTTCATACTGAGCCCGGTTCTGCTGGAGGTTTTTCCTTCCCGCTAATGGGTGGGGTTTTTTTTCGACTGTCGCTTCATGCTTGCTCAGTATGAGGGATTGCTGCAAAGCCATGGACAATGCAGACGTCTCTCCCTGTAGCTCTATGCTTCTCCAGGAGTGAATGCTGCTTGTCGGGACTTTGAAGCAATCAACTGGTTCCCTTATATAGGAAATTTTTGACCAATCTGTATAATATGATTGATTTTGACTTTGTAAAGTGCCTCGAGATGACATGTTTCATGAATTGGCGCTATATAAATACAATTGAATTGAATTGAATAGAGTCCATCTGTTAAACCTTTTCTGCGTCGCACAAAGACACGATGGTTGGAACCAAAGATCTCAACTTTGGACTCATCAGACCAAAGCACAGATTTCCACTGGTCTAATGTCCATTCCTTGTGTTCTTTAGCCCAAACAATTCTCTTCTACTTGTTGCCTGTCCTTAGCAGTGGTTTCCTAGCAGCTGTTTTAACATGAAGGCCTGATTCACACAGTCTCCTAACAGTTGTTCTAGAGATGTGTCTGCTGCTAGAACTCTGTGTGGCATTGACCTGGTCTCTAATCTGAGCTGCTGTCAACCTGCGATTTCTGAGGCTGGTGACTAGGATGAATTTATCCTCCACAGCAATTCATAGTTTTGATGCCTTTAGTGTGAATCTACAATTGTCATAGTTATGAAAATTAAGAAAACTCTTTGAAGGAGAAGGTGTGTCTAAACCACCTCCTCCATTACCATCTGGTACGCTGGTGCCACCGCCAAAGACAAGAGCAGACTGCAGCGTGTCATCCGGTCTGATGAGAAGGTGACTGGCTGCAATTTTCCATCTCTCCAGGACCTGTAAGCCTCCAGGACTCTGAGGCGTGCAGGGAAGATTGTGGCCGATTTTGTGACACCCCAGTCACAAAATATTTCAGACACTTCCTTCTGGCAGGAGGCAGCGGTCCATCAGGACCAAAACGTCACGACACAAAAACAGTTTTTTCCCATCCGCTACCAGCCTTATTAACACGGCCCAGAGGCCCCGTGACACTTGACTCTGCCTCTCTCCCCTGTTCAGGTCCTACAAGCTACACCAACGTAGCATCTCCAGACCTTCTGCGTTACATTAACGCACAGTCTACCGTGTATATAGCTTTCTGTGTATATATAATATATATATATATATATATAAATAAATATATATATATATATATATATATATATATATATATATATATATATATATATATATATATATATACACATATATATATATATATACACAGCGTTCACTGAGCGAGAGGCGGGTTACACCCTGGACAGGTCGGCAATCTGTCACAGGGCAACACAGAGACAGACAGGACAAACAACCATTCTTGCACACACTCACACCTAAGGACAATTTAGAGAAGCCAATTAAACTAACAGTCATGTTTTTGAACTGTGGGAGGAAGCCGGCGTACCCGGAGTGAACCTACGCATGCACAGGTAGAACATTCAAACTCCATGCAGAAAGACCCAGAGGATTTGAAAGACCCGGGAGGATTTGAAAGACCCAGGAGGATTTGAAAGACCCGGGAGGATTTGAAAGACCCGGGAGGATTTGAAAGACCCAGGTGATTGAACCCAGAAGGCAACAACACTTCTCACTGCTTCACTGTGCAGCCTCTGTTTATGACAGTATCATGTAAATCTTAGGCACAAATAAAGTGTTACCTAAACAAAAGTAATATGTATAGTAAGTATAACATCCACTGACATCTAAAGTTACCTGTGAAACGTTTTCACACAGCCAAACTGCTTGTTGTTGCAACCAAATGCTATGGGGTTCTGTGTGAGAACGGAGTAGCAAGATGGCGGCCAGTGACCTCCCCTAGTGACTGGCCGCCATCTTGCTACTCCCTACTCTCACACTTTTGCAAATAGGCCCTGCCCACTTGTTTCAATTGTGTTCATAAACAGACACAATAAAAAATGCAAAAAGCATCATGCTAACCTTTAGAATTAGGCTTATTGGATTTTACTACTTAATAACTCTCTGTCACAGCCTCTAACCTGCTGGTGATACACTTGGGCCTGGTGTCTCCAGGCTGGCTTCTACAGGTTGGTCACTGCTGCAGGGTTCTGTCTGGTCCTGGTCTGGCCCTGGTTTTTGCCTCTTTAAGAAGAACTGTGAGATATTCTCTTTTCTTTTCATTTGGGCTCTACACAAAATAAGGCAGCCTGGTATTTAGACTCCATGACTGTATGGCAAAGACAACACTATTTTAAATATTATTTAAACAATAGTTTTTAGTTTTCTGTAGCTAGCTAAAATAATACTAAATTAAAAATAGATTAATTAAATTAATTAATATAACTAGTTAGGTTATAATTCAAAGCTTTCATATGACATAGCCTATTTACATTTCAGTCATTATAAACTTAACAATGGTTTTTCACATATTCTTACCACACACATTTCAAGCAAGAGCTGGGAGATATATCCTGGCCAAATTAATAAAACATTACAGGGCAGCATGTGCACTGAAACATATGTTAAAAGAATCTGTCTAAAACACGATCTATCAGCACTAGCATGGCTAATATAATAAACGAGGCACTACGGACGGAGCGGTGCACAACCATTTTTTTTTTCTTTTTAGAAATGTATGACAAGTGCCGCCTCTCATTAGGAAGGTAACACAGCGGTTACCGCTGAGCGGTAAAATGTTGTAAATACCTGCAAAACTCCTCAACGGTGTACTCTAAAGCCGCGGGTGTGTTTTGGATCAAGCAGGAACCACATGTCAGCTTAACCAATGAACAGCGTCAGTGCGCAGCATGTAGGCTGCTACTGCATGGGCTGCCTTCAGGGACAGTCGGAAATTACAGTTTTCCTGGCAAATCTTTGCCGATCTCATAAGTATTATATGTTAAAATTACCATTTCCAGTGGGGTGGCAGTAGGGGGTGGCAAGGGCTCTGTTGGGGGTGGCAAATGCCACCCCTGCCACCCCTCTGGCTCCGCAACTAGCTACATTCAATGTAAAGCTTATGTATATAAGTGTGTGTGTGTAAAAAATCCATATATAATCAAATACTGCCATCTACTGGAAATTTTAAATCCCTACATGGGCACATTTCGGAAATGTTATTCTCTTTAAATTCATAAATAAATTCTTTAAAAATCAACAGTTTGCTCTAAAATTCTTCCAATGTTATATATATTATATATATATATATATATATATATATATTTAAGCTATATACACAGACACCGATCTACAGACAACAGCAATTATCAACAAAAAGAAATCAACAAAAAACCTAATCACCCTCAGCACGGGCTTCCCCCCCCCCCCCACAAATCATGTCTATCCAGTAATTTAGGACCATTTTGTTTGTTTTTGGTGTTTAATGTACTTTTCTTTACTTCCATCGCTGTACCCATTAGCACATATTGTGTTTATGCCGGAAACACTGTAACTGTAAAGCATGAGGATTATCTATCATAAAATCTTACTTATGGAAGGTAATTCCCCAGGATCTGGTTCCTGGTGTCCTTTTATATGCGCACCCATAAGCGGAGTAAAAGTCTGGCTTCCTGGGACGTAGCTCTGGAAGTTTGCTTACTTTCAATACAAAACCGAAATTATTTATTAAGTTAGACAATCGTTTAATTCAATCAATTGGTCCCATGTAGCCCCTAAAGGGGTGACGTTTTCAGTCAGTTGATTTAATGGAAATCGGGTGAGAATTCACCGGATTCAGAGTGTCTGAAACATAAAGTACATTTTCCTCAATTGACTTGTATTCTCTTTGGTCTGACCTAAGATGGCAGCTTGGTCTGACCTAAGATGGCTGCTTTGACGTCACTTCCTGTGATGTGCCCAAATATGGGCAAAATGGCCGCCCTGTTCAAAGCTCTGCAGTCAGAGCTCTGGATGATGAAAGCTGTGAACTGATCACAAACTTCATAAATTCGTTAATAATCAACGGTTGGCTCTAAAATTCTGAAAATATTTATGGATCCCAAAGAGTGCTTTATCTAACCACAGGATTTTTTTTATGGTCATTAAAAAATAGATTCAGAGAAATAAAATATTAAACTTTATAGTCTTGTACCATTTATTTTCAAAGTCTTGTAAATTGGTCAAACTCGCCTGGATTTTTACCAAACTGAAATCCATGTTTATTCTGCATGTGCTTTACAAATAGAGGCCATATTTTTGGGGGTTGAACAATATTTGTGGAAAATACATTGATTTCTCCATTTTACAAACTTTTAAAAATTCAGAGTGTAGCACTTCAAAAAAAAACAATACATGCAGTGAGAGAATTGTTACACCTTATTCACAGAATACATCCTGAAAATCTGGGATCAAAAAATTGATTTTAAAGCATTTTTTATTCTTTACTTTATTGTTTTTATTATTCTCCAGGTTTTTTAACACTTTTGGAAATAGGCCCCGCCCACTTGTTTTAATCATTACCATATTTAATACCTGAGTTCAGGGGTATGACTGGAAGGGGATGAAGAAGGTTTTGTAAAAATCCGATCAGCCATTCTTGCGTAGTAGATTTCTTGACATCACAGCGCCCCCTAGTGATGGACGATCCTCAAACGCGGGTCACATGTGCAAAATCTTATTTGGACTATTGGTTATAAAGGACATGTCAAAATCTGTTATGGTTTTAGAATAATCAGCAATTACATTTAGAGCTAGCTAGCTAACAATCACTTATTTTAGCGTTACTTTTCGAAAAAGTCAAAATTCAAAAATCCGGCGTGTTAACTTTTTTTATTTGTCCATTAAGCGGTTATATATGGAGTTTTGCGCGGATTGCATAAAAAATGTAGGAGGAGTTTAACAAGAAAGGTTTAACCTTTGTAGCCATGTAGCGCGAAAACTAGCTGGGAAACGAAGGGTGTGCCAATTCCCTTTATTTTGCAGAATCATCCAATAAACAAAGTGATGTGAAGTTTTTGAGTGTGGGACCAGTAGTTTGGTGGTTATAGGCCAAAACGCATTGTCCTTTGTTATAGCGCCCCCTAGTTGTTGAGGGGTCTGAATTTCTGGGTTTGAGTAGCGGTGCACATTCTGTACTTGGATACCTGATCCAATTGATTCGTTACAAATCCGCATGGGCCGCCCAACGCGTTTTAGCGGAGAATAATAATTACCCGTAATAATAATAATAATAATAATAATAATAATAAATAATTTAAAAACACTAGAAAAACAATAGGGTTCTCTGCTCACAGAGCAGACGAACGGCATAGCCGTTCGCCTGCGCTGCGGGCTTGGAACCCTAATAATAACTAGAACTGCAAGCAGTTATTAACGGGTTCCAAGCCCCCTTTGAGCATGTTCCTGGACTTCAGCGTTCAACACCCTCATCCCACAGATTCTGGTGGAGAGTGGTGAGGACAGCAGAAGGGATCATCGGGGCTTCTCTCCCCTCCATTAAGGACATTGCATCCCAGCGCTGCATGTCCCAAGCACATATCATCGGAGACCCCTCACACCCCCACCGTGGACTGTGGGAATGGGAAAAGGTTTTGCAGCATCCACTACAGGTCCACCAGGTTCTGCAACAGCTTTCTCCCCGTTGCCATCAGTCTGTTGTACTGTTAAACTCTAAACTGAACTCTACACCACTTTGCACATTTTCCTCATTACCAATGTTGCCCAACTTTTATTATCCTTTTAAAAAAAAATACACAACGTTAACTCATTTTTGCACAAATGCCTTTTGCATAATTTTTGTACATAAACAACAGTTGAACATTTTTCTACACACTGTCTCCTGCATTGTTTACATTTTGATCACTGTGACAAAGCCTTTGGTAAATACATTTTGTCAGGAAATGTTATTGTGCACAGAATATCAATGAGGACAAATTTGTGTATTTGTTTCACCACAATTTTATTGAAAACAATAAAAACAATGTAAAGAAGCACAAAAAATAATTCAGTAAAAGATACAAGTAAACTTAACACATTTGAGCAAAATTCCGTTTTTCCTGTGTCCTGTTTGGCATGGTGGCAGTTAGAATTGTTGTCTGATTGCCATTGAGAGCCGAACAGTTTTGCTTTTACCAGTGGAACAACATATGACTTTTACCATAAAGTTGTTATATACACTTGGTAAGGAGATGCTTTAAAATAAACAAAACATTTCTAAAAAAACTTAAATACCCAAATTGGAAAAAGCATCACTGTAAACATGCAAAACATTTGAAAATTAAAAAGCAATTAAACAAAAACAAAAATCAATAATAAAATTTGGAAAAAATAAAAGAAATTGTGGGAAAAAAAATTAGATTGTCAAAAGTTGTCTTAAATAAATGAGAACAAGTATACAAAAGATTTCAATCTGTAAAAAGATTGAAAAAAGTGTAAATTTTAAGTAATCAAAAATTGCAAAATGTGGCACAAAACGATACATTTGCAAACTTAAAAAAAGTTAAAAAAAAAAACTGAAGTAAAAAAATTAACACAAATGTGCAGAAAAAAAAAGAAGTTTAGAAAAAAAAAAGCATAAATGCGAATACAATATACAAAAATAAAGCAAACAAAAATCAAGAGTTATCAAAACCTGTGGAAGCAAATGTGACTGAAGTAATTTGTTTATGTAATGTGTGCAAGTTGGTCTTAGGGGACCCTTGTTCTTGATTATCCATACCTATTTTGTATCCATGTATGGCAATTTTTTGGTTAATTGAATTGGTGTTTCTTCTCTGTTGTTCTGTTCCTTCCATTATGTGTGTTTATCATAGGTTGGCATTTATTATCAATGATAGAATTGGTAGGCAGATCCATTCAGGTCAATAAGGTTTTTGGAGCACAAAAAATATTGACTGTTGTTGAAGATATTAGAAAAGTGAATACAGTTATATTTTTGTTTTATGGGTCTGAGGTTGAATGTATCAGAACTTCATGATATGCGTTTTACCTTTTTAGTAATGATCTAAAAAAAGGGGGGCTTTCTGCATATCTAAAATATAAGATTATTTTTGGTCAAATGAAAGTCATGAAGATGCTGTTGTGGTAGCTGTAGTATGTCGGTATAACTGTAGCACTGACTGTTGTTGGACCAAAGTCCTTAATGTAAATGTGGTCGATTAAAGTCTCACCGTCAGTTGTTGGTGTGGTTACTATTTGATTGTATAATCTTTGACCCATGAAATCCAGTATGGAATTAGAAGTCAGAGCATTGTCATTGAAGTCACCCAGAACTATCTTTGGTCCAGAAAGGGTATCGAAAAGGCTTAAAGCACTACCCAAGCGCATCTTAAAATGAGAGATGTTATATGATGGTGGACGGTACAACAGTAACACGTTGTAGTCATGAGGTTGTACATTAAATACAATTGCTTCTAAATCGTCATACTGTACATCAAGAACATTGCAAGCAATCGTATTTTTGTAGAAAACACCAATACCACCATGATTTCTATTTTTCAAGCTGCAAGTGTTAGCTGTGCCAATGTATGATTGGGATCTTGTTTTGTGTTTGAATATCCAACCTGGCATTTCTACAAAGTTGAGCGGTTTATTGTCTTCAAGCCATGTCTCTGTTAGACATATTATGTCTGTATCCAACATCTTAAGGTTACTTTTAAGATCTTTTATATGATTTGGTAACCCTTGGATGTTGTGTAGACTGAGAGATAGATTGCTGTTGGGTACTGGGTTTAATGAAGGGCTAATGAAGCTAGTCATTACTTTTAGATTGTCTTCTATGTCAGGCTTTGCATAAATTGCAGTGGGTTTGAAATCTTGTATGACAAGGTTGTCAACTGATTTGACTCGACTTAATGCTACATAAGCTTGGCCAGCAGCAAAGATTTTTTTGAATGATACCACAGCTCTGTCTAATGTTAGGCCTTGCACCTTGTGAATTGTGCATGCCCAAGCAAGTCGTAATGGAAACTGTCTTCTAATGCCTCCAGTGTATGCCAATTTGTCTTCATCTTGATGTATTGGAGTTGCATATTTAAGTTCTGGATCAGAACAGGGGAATTTATGTCTCAGTTTTGTGCCTATTCTCTTGTCATCAAAGTGTACATAAATCGTATGTGCAATGCGTTTTTCAGAAAACTTGATTTGAATTACAGTACCAAACACTCCATTAACCAGACCGTCTGAAATGTCCAAGTTTTTGATCAGCATCACTCTAGCTTTTGTCCCAACACTTAATAGTTTTTCCAAATATGTGTTTTCATGAGTAGCTTGTGTTTGAGATAATCTAATACAAGTACCTGTTTGCTGATTTTTTTTGAAGTCCTGTGCTTTAATTTGAACAATGTCTGTGCAAATCTTGTGCAGCATGTTAAAGTTATGGGTATGCACGTCAGAATTTGTTGCAAAAATGTGAAGGTCTTCTGTAAAGTCAGACGTACCTGTTTCACGTTGTTTCAATAGTCTTTCGTCATTTTCATTAAGCTTCATGCCTTTTTTGTGTTTCCTAATGCGGTTTAGTGTCATGGCAAACTGTTGATGCTTTTGTCGAACAATTTCAGTCAACTCAATGTGGGTAAAAGTGTTATGCCATAAGCAGAAGCCAGCCTCTTCTTTGTAAAGAGGCTTCCCTTTGACAGGTGGCAGCTGAAAAAAATCTCCGACAGCAATCACTGAAACATTACCAAAAGGTGAAAAGTCTGATGATTGTTTTATTTGTCGCAGTCTACCATGAATGTATGTTAATATCTTGTTGTCAACCATTGAGATTTCATCTATGACTAGTATCTGCAAATTGTGTAAGTTGGCTCTCAATGTATTTATTTTCTCTTCCCTTAATGGTTGATATGGTAGGGAAATTTGGTTACCTATTGCAAAACTGTTGTGTATTGTGGTTGCATTTATGTTTAATGCAGCAACACCAGTTGGAGCAGTTAGCAAAACATGAGTATCATCTGGATAGTCTGATAGTCGTGCAAGTATTCTGTTTGATTCATAATACACCGCCTTTATCAAATGCGACTTTCCTGTACCTGCTCCTCCAGAAATGAAAACATGAAATGGGTTAGGGTTTTTTCCATTAACCTTATCAACGCACCACTGTCGTATCTTGTAGAACACTTCAGCCTGTTGTTCATTTAAAGAACGCATGAGTGATTGGCCTTCCTCGTGTGTGATGTTTTGCTTTCTGAACTCTACTGCAAAAGGTGTTTTTTCTACTAGTTCAAGATCTGGAATTTCTTCCCTTTCATCAGGGTTTTTATTGTTGTTTAAAGCACTTTCTGCTTGGCATTCCAGTCGATCTAATTCAGACTCAGGACACAAGTTAGCCCAACCATCCTCCTGAAATCCATGGTCTTCGACATGATCTTGACAGTGTTGCAATTCCTCTGCTTTAATTTCAAATTTTGATCTGTTATGTTCGACAACATCTTTGACAGGTTGTATTTGTTTGGAAGCAGTTGTAAAGGAACCTTCAGTATAAAACTCTTGGAAAGTTAAAAAATCTGATGGTTTAATCTCATCATTTGAGTAATAGGGCAAGAACAACTGAAGCAAGCTTTGATAATGTTTTTCAGGCTCTTGTGTTGGGGAGAAACGAGCATATCTGACAACAGCTGCATCTGACCTGGTCCTTTTTTGAACATAGCCACATTTGTTATCAAGTGATATAACAGAGGATTTTTGACTTTTGGGAACACATCTGTATTCAGAGGCAAAGGTTGCTAAACACATGTCTCTAAATTCAGGTGTTTTGGGTCTATTTTTGTATCTATCTGTGATATTGGTCATCCATATCTGGTTATTGGTTGGGTCAAGGTTTTGAGCCCTGCTCTGTATTACACTGAGTGGAAGGCTCATTTTAACAATGTTGTCTCCTGTTGGCACAAAAACCACTTTCCTTGATCCTTCTTTCAATCTCATGTTTGTTACTCTGTAAACACTTTCTTGAGCAGAAACCTCTCGGTTGTGTAAGAATATGCTGCCCAACTTGTTTAGGGATTCTTTTGCTGCCAAATTACCTTGATTTTTTATTTCATTCTGGGCATGTTTTAACAATAAACCCATTTCCCTTTCAGCTTTTGAAATGTATGAAATTATATAAACCACACAGGCATAGGCGTCACAGACAAATTGAATGTCCATATTTGCATTCCAGCAACGAAGAAGGTCTCTATTGTATTGATTAACCCACACATCATTTACATTGCGTTTGTGGACAACACTTAGTTTGTGTGCAGTTAATTGATAAGCTTTTTCAAATATTGATTGATTGACGCCAATGGAATCGAAAAGATCATCAATGGTGTTATAGGTTGCATTTTCATTTGTCAGTGCTTCTTTAACTTTGGCCATCATTTGTTTGGCAACCACGGTTTCATCTGGTGGCGCTAGACTTTGTAGTTTTTGCTGATCTGTGTTGTTAGGCTGGTTTTGTTTTTTAGCTGATGTTTTTTTTGAATTTTTACAAGAGACATTTGGCTGTGGTTTTGAAATAAAGGTTTGGTTACTAGGTGGTCTAGGAAAATTGAACCTACATGGTGTGCCCTTCTTTTTACACGTTTTAGAATGTTTTCTGCTGTGCATCTGAACACTAGAGACAACTTCATGCATGGGGTCACTTTCAGGTGGAAGCTCACAAGTCACATATTTGTCAATAAATGTGATAACTTCTTCATTGGTGTTTACACCAATTTTAGGTGACTCCACCCAAAAAAGGCAGTGTGTGTGACAACTGCCACGTTGCTGGAATTCTACTCTGTAAAAGTAATCAATGACCTTTCCAATAGGTTGAGCTGGAGACATTATGACTTCTTTTAACAAACAATGAAACCTATGGTCAAACATTCTAGCTGCTGTTACAGGATTATTTTTTAACAAGTCACACTTTTGGGTCCATTCCATGTCAGCAATATTGCCTATGACATTGTCTGCAAACATAAATGCTTCCATAAATTCTGGCCAGCGTAAATCAGCAGAAGAAAATGACATAAAGAATGTGGGAATTCCAAGAGTTCTCACCATGGCCATCAAGTCCTTCTGAACACCTTGCCAAAATACAGGTGTGCCTCTAATTGGTTTCAAAAACTTGTAGCCCATATCATAGTTTAAGAGGTCTTTCAAAAAGTCTGGGTTGTTAGATGAAGATGACGCAACATCAGTGTTATGCTGTCCCTGATATCCTTTTCTCAAAGCTATTGATACATTGGAAACCACTTGATTAATTTCAGACAAGTATTGTGCATAGAAAATATATTCCAAATTCTTTCCAAATCTGCCATCCGCATTTAATATTCTGCTTTTTAGATATTTAGCAAGTGTAATTCTGTGATCTCTCTGTTCGTGGAATGTGCCTGTTCCTTTTGGAAAAAGGACAGGAAAACACTTTGCCTCATTAGCAATGTCACTTAGCAATCTTACAGGGCTATTTCCTTCAGCAGGAGCAACAGATAAAATACTTTCAAAGTGATTGTCCAGAATTTCTTGTGCGATGTCAACAGGTTGCAAGCATGTATCCAAATACATTCCATGGTGCTGGTTATCAGTGTAATGTTCTGGAACATCAACTGAGCCACAAGCAGGCTGGCCAGGCCCAGAGGCACAAGCAGGCTGGCCAGGCCCAGAGGCACAAGCAGGCTGGCCAGGCCCAGAGGCACAAGCAGGCTGGCCAGGCCCAGAGGCACAAGCAGGCTGGCCAGGCCCAGAGGCACAAGCAGGCTGGCCAGGCCCAGAGGCACAAGCAGGCTGGCCAGCCTCTTCAATTGTAACCTTTTCCAACGGATTAGACCACTCGTTGTTGATATGTACATCAGTGTACCACTTGTTCTGGGCTTTTAAAAAGTTCAGAGCATTATGAACTTTTTGCGTGTTCACATACTGATACTCATAGTGACCCTTGAATGTTAGTTTACGTTTTAGTTTAACTCTAATCATCAGATCTTGATCATCTAATCTTGGAAGAATATTACAAACAGCATCACTGCTTGATGGCACGCATGTCACAGGCCCATGAACCCCGTTTTGGCCTCCCTTTGGTAAAGCTAAAAGCTTCATAAAGGGAATGTGTTGTGCAATCAAATGTTGTTCTAATGAATTTAGTGCATCAAGTTCTTCAGGAATAGGATCTGGGTGGAGATTATTTACAGCACTGTCTTCTGGTACTACACCTCTAAGAATTTTGTTATTGCAGGTGTGACAAATCCATAACATGCTTGCAGTGGTTTTTTGCAGATGGCAATTTACTTCACAAGAATTTCCACAAGTGTGGACATATGTATAAGTGATGCATTTCTTTGCTACAGATTCTGCCAAAGCACTTTTTCTGTATTGGTTTAAGTTACATTTTACAACTTGATGTTTAAACAATAACTTGTGGCAAACACAACAGACATAGGTTGGACCTGACTGGACTTTTATCTTAAACTGATTGATAACAAAGTCTATGTTGTGTTTTTGGAGGAATATAGTATTCCTTCTTTTAATAACAGCATCTTTAATAGATATAGCATGATCGATACTGATATTATACAATTCCTTGTGGTAAAGTTTTATTCGTTTACGATGGGGAGAATTGTTTCTATACCTTTCAACATTCTTGGCTTGTATCTCCAATTTAGATTCTTTACTCATGGATGCATAATGGTCTTTGCTTCTCTGTTTGACAGCTTCTTTAAAGTCTGTTTGATGTTTATATTTATATACATTTATAGCTTTGCTGTACTGTTTCACGTTTTCCTGAAACTCAGGATCATTCGCATATTTATCTTTGCTGTGCTGTTTCACGGTCTCCTGAAACTCGGGATCATTCGCATATTTATCTTTGCTGTGCTGTTTCACGGTCTCCTGAAACTCTGGATCATTCGCATATTTATCTTTGCTGTGCTGTTTCACGGTCTCCTGAAACTCGGGATCATTCGCATATTTATCTTTGCTGTGCTGTTTCACGTTCTCCTGAAACTCAGGATCATTCGCATATTTATCTTTGCTGTACTGTTTCATGTTTTCCTGAAACCCAGGATTATTGGCATACCTGTTTTTGCTGTATTGTTTGACCTTTTCCCTAACCTTAGGATCATTGGCATATTTGTGTTTTTTGTATTGTTTGAGGTGTTCCCGAAAACTAGGGTCACTAGCATGCTTATCTCTACTGGACCTTTTAACCTTTTCTTTGAAATCTGGTTTTGTTGCATAGTTCTTAACACTCTGTTGTTGCATGTAAGTTCTGTAGTCTTGGTCTTTGTCATAACAGTCCTTGATTTTAGTCTTCTTGATCTGTCGGTGTAAGTCATCCAAATTGTACCTCTTTCTCTTTTGTCTTTTTTCTCTTGTATCCCCTTTTTTACAGCTTGTGATTTTGTCTTTGTTAATGGTATGGTGTTTTACATGACATGAAGTGAAACCGATACACTCATTAGAGACTTTATCTGTTACACAGGTTATGGGTTCATAATGACAATTGTTGTAATGATTAAGGTAGAGTCCCTTGCAATGGCCATCTGTGTTGTTGGAAGGATATCTTAACCATTTTTCGGAAGTATATGTGTATATGTCCACATGAAAGAAATCTGCCGCCGCCTGAATTTCCACTTCAGTGGCCCAAGTTCCCACATACTTCATTTTTGAAGCAGTTACATATTGTTGCACAGATGTGTACTGAGGTCTAATAATTTTTGAGTACATCTCTGGATTTGCAAGCATCTGTTTTACAATAGCATAACGAACACACCTATGCTTTTCTTCAGATCCGCTAAAAACATAGGACAGAGCACGGAAAAAGCAATTCCCATCTGACCTTATACTTGTGGCGGCACAAGGCACAGGTTGATCTAAAGTAATGCTGGAAACAGTCTTCTCTTCCTGAAAACTTGGGACAAGGTTAAGCTTTGTGCATATTCTCCTTTTTTCAGTCAGTGTCAGTGGACTAAATGTGAGGCTGTTGCAATTACTTTGAGACACTATCTTCACAGAGTCTTCAGTTACATGACCTGGTTCCAAAGAAACACTGTGCATATTCTCATCTGGGCTTGCTATATTTGCAAAACTGTCATGCAATGCTACACTGTCAGTATCCATTCCACCAGTCCTAGCAGAAAATGTTCCATCACTAACAACCTTAACACCAGTAGCTTCAAACAAGTGGTATGCATTATGCAGCTTATCATCACCACATAAAGACTGAACTAGGTTTGTGATGTGCATGTTCAATGAATCAACTGTGGCATGGTGTGCAAGAATACTGGAGCCATTTAAATCCAGACCACCATCATCACCGCGTGCATGTGGATCAAAGACCGAAAACCCAGACTCATGCTTCAAAACTGCACATGTGCTATTCATAATTGTGATTAGGCAGGCGTCGTTGTCATCGAGTGCTCTTTGTAAAGCCTTATCTAGAGGCATAGCAACATTGGCAAGATCCCGATCATATTCTTGGATGTTAACATGTCCAGTAAATGTGTCTAAATATTGTAGGGTGAATGTGTTTCCGTCCAATGTGTATTTTGTGGGTAATTCCCTGACAAAAACGTATCCACTACCATTGACATCACTAATCATGTCATGCTGCTTCATGAAAGTGTACATTTTATCACCATTTATCAACAGTCTATCAATATCATTTGTTGACCAGGTTCTTGCATTGTGAATGGCATTAGTCATGATAGCAGTAGTACTATTGGTGGCACACTGTTTTGATTTATTTGAACCAAAGTAGTCATGGCCCTGGTGAAATGAACCTCTTGTAATTAGCGTGTGATCAGGAAGACTTCTCTTACCGTTTTTGGTGACAGTTTCCCCACCAGCCACTAGTCTGTCACAGCCCTAATACAAAAACACAAGGGTACAATTAGAGTTGTGATAAGAAGTTTATTTAACTTCTTTGCTGTTTGTGTGAATCAAGTTAAACACAAAGTTAAAACGTTTCACATAGTAGTTTAATGTTTTAATAGCCAATTTAGAAGTGAAACACTATGTATCCATGTATACAGTGAGACAACCCATGATTGAAGCTTAAAGTATTTATGGCTAAATCAACAAATACATACAAATAAAAACAATATTCTTTACTTCATTATAATATTTTTTCTAGAAGATCAGACGTCTTCTCAACAATTTGCTTTTTTCAGACATGACATTCCTTCAAATTTTAACAGGCAATTTAAAAAAAAAAAAAAAAAAAAAAAAAAAAACAGTGCCAACAATGTGTTTGGGACCAAAAGTATACATTATGCATGTTAACACAACAGGATTACCTTTGTTTTTTGAAATGGTGCAGTTGGATTCAGCTCCACCGAAAACTGCTCCAATTCTTCTTCCACCTGTAAATAATAGGAAACAGTTTATTACATGATTTCATTGAGAAACAATTGACAATCTTAAATAGGTTAACAAATACTAGCCTGTAGATGTGGTGCTTTCTTTGGTGAAGCACAGCTTTGATGTTGGCTTGAAGTTGGAGAAGCCTAAAGTTCAGAAGAAGTGAAGAATAATTTCATGTTTTAGTAGCCAATTTAGAAAGTGAAACAAAAATATGTATACATGTCATAGATATAGTGAGTTAATATATCACATAACATTAAAGTATTTATGTCTAAATGAAATAGACATGAATTTCACTTTACAAAAGAAAAAAAAATATGATTTACTTTGTTATATTCCTTGTTCTAAATGATTAAAAGTCTTGTCAATAATTTATACTTTTTTAATACATGGCATTCCTTCAAATTTTAATAGCCAATTCATTTAAAGACAGTGCCAAAAATGTTTGGGATCAAAATTATACATTATACATATTAACACATTGCACATATTAACAAAACACCACTCCCCATCAGTATTACCTTTGTTTTTTGAAATGGCGCAATAGAAGCATCTCCAAAAGTTGGTGTGTTGCCATCCCCCAAAATTTCCAGCATTTCACCATCAAACCACTTTGGATTGAGCTCCACAGAAAACTCCATTTGTTCTTCCACCTGTAAACAATAGCAAACAGTTTATTACACCTTTTGGTTTCATTAAGAATATAATTAAAAAGTTTAAATAAAAATTAGAACAAGATCTTGGTAGAAGCGGCCGAAATTAGTTTTCTCTGTAGTGTGTCTGGGCTCTCCCTCAGAGATAGGGTGAGGAGCTCAGTCATAGAGCTCCTCCCACCGGGAGGAGACCCAGACGAAGACACAGGACACGCTGGAGGGACTATGTCTCTCAGCTGGTCTGGGAATGCCTTGGGGTTCCCCTGGAGGAGCTGGCCCTATTGAAGCTCCTACCCCTGCGACCCGACCGTGGATAAGAGGAAGAAGACGGTTAAATAAAAATGTTTTACAAATACTAACCTTTAAATGGAGTACTCTCTTTGGCGAAGTACAGCTTTCTTGTTTACTTGAAGTTGGAAAGGTCTATAGTTTGGCAGAAAAGAATGACAATCATAAATCTAATAAATAAATATTTATAATACATTCAAATGTTAAGTGAAAAACAGTAAACTACTTTACCTTATTGTGAGATCCGACAATGTTCCATTCAAAGGGATTTTGTGGTGCCACAACTGGAACCTCAGGTGTACAAAGCAACTTTGAGACTTTTTCAGCAGTTGGCTTGGGAACCTGCTCAAGCAACTTTGGAGGAGAGCATGACCTGACGGGCATCACCTCCGTCTCTGCAGTTGGCTTGTGAATCTGCTCATGTGAGGCCTCATATATCGCTTTATTTAGGATTTTCATCCCATCATCGTCACTTAGGTGTACCTTTTAACAAAATAAAAACGGTACATATTAATAATCAATTAATTTTGTTAAAGTTATACTTTATGAAACTTTTTGAATTCATTACCCCATCTCTGCTCCACAGGTGCAGTTTTCTCATTGGAAACAGCTCAGCAATTGATTTGTATGACACACCTTGAAATGCAGAAAATAGACAAGTGTTAAATACTTCTTAAAATAGTAAGTTACAAATTGAGGCATTTAATTCAGAAATACTTAAAATGTGATATTTTTACAAAGCAAAAGGCTATATTGTCAGTATTTACCCAATTGCACCGATACTCTGTGGAATTCTTGTCGTAAAAGAGACTGAACCTGAGGATCCATGTTAAGTCTTGGAGGGAAATCCAACACAAACACCTTTAAAAAGATATGGTAGGAAATTACTTAACAGTCCCTAAAAAAATCTTATAAACACTTATATTTATGGTATTGTTATGAGAACCTTACAGAACACTAAATCATACCCATGCCTTTAAACACTTAAGTTATATAGAGTGCATGTTTTTATTAAAAATGTCAAGCAATTGTTTTACTTGCATGTATTTATGGTGCTACATATACTTGTATTTTTTGTTACCAAATTACTGCTTACAAATTTGTATCATAAACCAACACAACAGCTTACCTTCGGAAAAAGTGTGCAAACAGTTGTTAGGAGCTTTTTAAACTGTTTCCCAGCTTCACTGACAACGGTGCTTCTCTTCAAAGTGTTGCTTGGAGCTAACAAACAGACTAAATCAGGCATTCGTGGTATCACAGCATTCAAGATTTCGGTTCTCAGGTCCAACGCTGCTCCTCCAGGGACGGCCAAGAAACCAAAGTAAAGACTCTCTTCTTTAATAGGAGCAAATCCATCCACAATAGCCCTTAGATGAGAGTCTCCTATAAGAAAGACAAACTAAAAGAAATACAAAATAGTATTATAACACTGCTTATTATTATTATTATTAAGTCAATTTATGTGTAAAATAAACCTACTTTCTTGTCTTTTGATTCTGGTGGAATGACCAGTTTGCAGGTATTGTTGGCAGAAGAGGTCGGCCAAGGTCTACTTCTATGCCGCGTTCCTGTTCCTTGACCTTCAACAACAAATATTTTAGTTTAAGCTTGTTAAATCAACAGTATGCAACCAAAGCACAAATGTCACAAGTATCTATTAAACACACATACAAGCCACAAACGTGCTTTCTTGAACTTTGATTTCGACATCCAGTGGTTTGGGGTCTTCCATCTTCCTTTTAAAGGCTTGTGTACGGCGAAAACCTTTGCCGCGAGGCATCTAAAAATAAAGAAAAATAAGATCAGCATACTATAAACTACAACAACTTCAGTCTGCAGCTACCTGGGCCAGCAGATGGGCCAAAACCACAGGTACCTGAAAGTCTACCACAACCTGTTGGCCTGCAACCACAGATAGCTAAGTGGAGGTCAAATGTTTTAAAAACTGTAACAAGGAAATCCCCATCCACTGTAAAACTGGGGGACATTGTTGCTTTAAACCGACATGTTGATGAATGTGCATTGTCCTAATTGAAGTTAATAACTTAAATATTAAAATTTAAGCTTTTCTTCACCACACTGAAACATCTCCAATTCATTTGTTATTTTGTTGTTGTATCAAACAGCTCCTGCAATTACTTTGATTACTGATTACTTAAAGAAAACAAAAAATATATCCCAGAAATGAGTAAAGAAACGAGTAAAAGCTGTAAAATAGGACAATGACGTTTGTAACTTTAATTCTAGTAGATGAAAGTAGACGAATTAAACAATCCTCACACTTAAATATTTCTCCTATATTCTAACAAGCTCGAGAGTGTGAAGCAAAGCTTTAAAGATGAATGTCTTAAGGTTAATACTCTGAGATGTTCATGTAAAAATGTAACCTTTAACAAACTGATGACAAATTGAATTTGTTTAACTCAGTAAACTATTAACTTCACCTCCAAAAACAATTAATTGATTTATACAGCACAATAAGAATTCAACCAAACATCAACATATTTGGCCGAATTAGTTCACCTCTAATTTGGCAGGGAAAACAGCGGGAGGTTTGGAATTAAAACAAACACAGGCCGGGAGCCTGTTTGACCTCCAGCAAGAACAAGGCCGAGGAGTTTTTGAATAGGGCTTGGGCGTCATGACGTATTACTTTTCGGTGGCCGCCATGTTGACTGCCTCCGCTACTCAGACTACTGCCTATGACTACCGGGCCATATTTTAATTAACCAAACAGATATTCAAGCTTTAAACCTTCACATTATTTTAGAAGTTACTTTACTTTCACAGAAAGCTCCAACTTACAGCATTGTTGCTACAAGTTAAAAACGCTTCAACTCAGACCAACTAAACCTTGTAGCCTTTAAGCCGGGCATACACTGTACGAGTTTTTCAGTCGTGGTACTTATATACATCTCAAACTGTGCGACGGAACCGCGGGGTTTAAAAAGTGCAATGCTCAAGATCTGTGCGGCGCGGCGCTCGGACTGCTCACACTGTATGTCGTGTCCCCTCTGGGACCGCTCGCTGTGGTGGCAGAGACAGGCGAGCGACGGTAGGTGACAGGGACCCAGAGCAGGGGTTCGAGCCCAGCTCTGGCGAGGCCCGCAGGAGGCACCGGGCGTCGGGGGAACGGAGGGGAGAGAGAGGAGACGCATCGGCACGACAGGTCGCCCGCCCCCCCGCGAGCGGAGGAGTGCCGAAACAGGCGGCCAGCACGTTGCGCGGACCGCGGAGGAGTGCCGAAACAGGCGGCCAGCGGGTTGCGCGGACCGGACGGCGCGCCCTCCCCAACACCGGGCGGAGGTTGCTTCAGGGACGCCCGCTCACCTCCCTCCGCTGGCGGGGACGGAGAGGAGGGGAGGGCGCCCCCTCGTAGCTCTGCTTGAACAGCAGGATGCGCTCACGAAAACCTCACGACAGCCGACTGAATTTCAAACATGTTTGATTTTCACCGATCGTCCAATTCCTGATCGGGAGGTAGTCGTGAGAAGCCAGTCCCCTCTACGATCAAGCTGAAATTCGGCCCGATTCAAAAAATGCCCGCATGACTGAAGAATCGGCCCGAAAAGGGCAAAAACTCGTACAGTGTACGCCCGGCTTTACCGCGTTGTGTCGGAGTGGGGGAAGGGTGAGGCTTTGTTTACAAACCAACACGCGGTGTTTTGGAACGAGGAACGGACCCGAAAAATCTACCATACCTCCCTACGTATCAGAAAGAAAATATCTAAGCAACAACACAACAATATTTTTTCTGTCTTTAAAAAGTTTGTTTTAGCTGTGCAACCTGCAAGATTTTTTCATTAAAACGGCAGCAGTAAAAGCCGATCGTAACATGCACTACGTGACAATTGCAGACTATAATATTGATCAAATTCACTTACCTTTACAATTGTTCCACGTTCTTTGAACAACCTTCAGAAATGCTGATTCTTCTTATGCTCAAGGCTGGATAATCCTTAATGTTCAGATGTTATGTCTGTAGAGAATGAAACGAGAGGTTTCACCTTCACCTTATAACGGCCGTCGGCTTCCGGTTTCTTCTTCTTCTTCTTCTTCTTCTTCTTCTTGTGTTTATTGGCGGTTGGCAAACAGCTTTCCGGTGTGCATTACCGCCACCAACTGGTGAGGAGTTTGGGGCAAAATGGCCCTATTGCCAAATATACTTATATGTATGTATCTATATGTCTATATCTATAATATTAATTTACAAATGGTAAATCTTTCTAATTATTCCTGTTATTAAATATTTAAATAAATATTTATAACATTTATTTTTTTTACTTTTTTGCAGAATATCTACGATATCTAAATTTAAGTTTCTCCTTATTAAGATCTCTAACCAAATTCCTTCTTTCTTCTTCATATTTCTTACAATACATCACTATATGTTCTAGTAGCCAATTCATTATTTATTCTCTTATTTGCTTTGATATTGAAATCTGGAACATAAAATGCAATACCTAACCCATCACTCACACTTTTAGATGCATCTTTATATATTTGAATATAGCCATAAAAACTATTAAAATATTCCTGTATCAGTTTATGATTAATATTACCTTCTTTTTTCCTTTCTAACCATGTCAAATCTACTGTAGTTTCAGGTATGATCCAGGGAGGGATTACTGCTTCTTCTTCTTCTTCTTTTGGTGGTTTTATTCACTATGGACCAGAAAACTGTTTATGGAGTCTGTAATGACTCAAAGACACCTCAAGAACCGCACAGTCTGTGTATGGACGGATAAACTTGCTGGTAGAGCACCCCCATGGAGGACTTTAAACAAGCTTCCAATTAAGAAGCGAACCGGTGATCTCCAATGGAGAATTTTACATGGTGCCATCGCTACAAACTCGTTTTTATCGGTTATTAATCAGAGTATTTTAAACAAGTGTCCTTTCTACAGTCTGTCTGAAAATGTTTTTCATGTTTTTATGGACTGCACAAGACTAAAGACCGTTTTTAGCCTTTTAACGAATGTTTTTAGTCTTTTTGGCACTGTTTTTACAACTTCTTTATTTATTGGAGGAGTGTGCCAAAACAAAAGTAATAAGGCAAAGGCCCGACTCTTAAACATTTTAATCAGTAAGGCAAAAATGACTATTTATTTGTCCCGTAGAGACAGACTGCAGGGGGGACCTCACCTTGATGCTGTGGCTCTGTGGAAGTACAACATGAAAGCCAGGATTCGGCTGGAGTTCACTTCCACAGAGCCACGCAGAACATGGAGGCTTTTATGCAGTTGTGGGGTTTTAACAAGATTTTATGTTGAGTGTCTGAAAGAGGAGAGCTTAAATTTAACAAGCTCCTTATTTAAGTATTTTATATAAATGACACTTGTTTTTAACTAAATTGTTTAACTGTTTGATCTCTTTTGTTAATAAAGTTTTGTTAAAAGTCAAAAGTCTTCTTCTTCTTCTTCTTCTTCTTGTGTTTTATGGGGGCTGGCAAACAACTTTTGGTGCATTACTGCTAACAACTGAAATGGAGTGTGGATCGGGATTGAACTAGTCCAATATCCTACTATTACTACACAAACAAGAAAAAAAAAACAAAACAAAAAACCTAAATACTCTTTATCAAATCAGTCTTTTTGAGAAATCTCAATAATAAAGAATAACCCTCTGATTTACAGTCCACGTCTAAAAGGTATTTTATATTTAACTTTAATTTACTGTTTTGTAATCTATTTACCAATTAATTTCTCTCAATTGCATATTTACTGCAAAATAATCTAAAATGCTGCACTGTTTCTTCTTCAAAAGAAAAATAAAATTTTCCTGTAGCATTTTTCCCTATTTTAAATAACATGCTATTTTAACCTGCATGACCAAAGCGTAATCTTGATATCACCATTTTCTCCTTTCTTTTCCTTGATGTGTTTCTCATAAAGCCCACTTTTCTTTGATAATAAAACCATCTTCCAGTTCTTTCTTCTTCCCACTGTTTCTGCCATCTTGCTTTAATCCTTTTCTTAATTACTGATTTTATTTCACCTTTACTAAATGGAACTATCATATCAATTAGACAACATTTACTTTCTTTTTTTGCATATTCATCTGCCATCTCATTCCCCTTTATTCCAATATGAGAAGGTAGCCATAAAAAATAAACTATTAATAATAATTTCTGAATTTCTACTAATAAATCAGGTCTACTGTTTGAATGATTGTGTTTAAATGAATATGATTCTGAGTCAGAGCAAACTAAACTTCTTAATGGTGTAATTTCTTCAATCCATCCTAAGATCTTTACCAACATGATACCAAACATTTCTCCTGTGCAAATTGAAATTTCATCACTGATTCTTTTACCTGGTTTAAAATTAAATTGTGGGACTACAAACGAAACACCATTCCTATTATGTGAATCTTCTGAAGCATCCGTAAAAATGTTTACATATCCATAATATTCTTTGTCTATATATTGTTGAACCATAATTGAATCTGAAATATCCTCTTTGTTCATAAAACAAAGTTAGATCCGTATGAATTTCAGGCAACATAGATGGATGAAGTAATGATCTAATAACTGTTTTACTAACATTTGTTTGAGATAGTTCAAGATCTATTATAGTAGAATCTGCTATCCATCCAAAAGAATTTAATTTTTTCTTCCCTTTTTCCCAACTTGGTATTAGAATTTCCTGACATGGATGAGTTTCACAATGATTCTTTAACCGAAACCAGTAAGTGGAAAGTAATTGTAATCTCCTCAACTGTAGTGGCATTTCTCCCATTTCTACTTGTAATGCTGATGTTGTTGGTGTTGTTCTTATGGCCCCTGTGCATAATCTCAATGCTTGATACTGAACAATATCCAATTTTTAAGTAAGGATACTGATGCTGAACCAAAAGCATTACATCCATAATCAAAAACAGACCTAATCAAACCTGTATAAATTAATTTCAATGCATTCTTCTCAGCTCCCCACTCATTCCAGACCAAACACCTCATAACATTTATAACTCTTTTGCATTTATCAATCATCTTCTCAATATGAACTTTCCAAGTAAGCCTTTCATCCAACCATATACCAAAAACTTTAAATTGGTTTACTCTTTCCAAGTCATATCTATAAATTTGTAACTTTATTTCTTCAGAAACTTATTTCCTTGTAAAAAACAAAACCTTTGTTTTATCTACAGAAATATTGAATCCCCATCTAAAGGTTCACAGTGATCGTGACCTTTCAGACAGATTACACATATTTATTCAGAACCAAAACTATTTAAACTGAAGTCAAACTGGATGAAAAATGTACACGCACTTACACATTTTGCAGTTAAATATTAATCTAATATACACGCAAATTATAAACATAAATCTCTCTCTCTTTCTTCCAATATATATATATATATATATATATATATATATATATATATATATATATATATATATATATATATATATATATATATAAGCTATATACACAGACACCGATCTACAGACAACAGCAATTATCTACATATGAGCAAAACTATATACAGACAAGTGAGAGCAAAGGTGCTCATAACAGCATTTAAAAATTATATAATACAAACCGCAATCTGGGGGAAAGAAATCAACAAAAAACCTAATCACCCTCAGCACGGGCTTCCCCCCCTCCTCCCCACAAATCATGTCTATCCAGTAATTTAGGACCATTTTGTTTGTTTTTGGTGTTTAATGTACTTTTCTCTACTTCCATCCCTGTACCCATTAGCACATATTGTGTTTATGCCGGAAACACTAACTGTAAAGCATGAGGATTATCTATCATAAAATCTTACTTATGGAAGGTAATTCCCCAGGATCTGGCACCCATAAGCGGAGTAAAAGTCTGGCTTCCTGGGACGTAGCTCTGGAAGTTTGCTTACTTTCAATACAAAACCAAAATTATTTATTAAGTTAGACAATCGTTTAATTCAATCAATTGGTCCCATGTAGCCCCTAAAGGGGTGACGTTTTCAGTCAGTTGATTTAGCTAGAAATCGGGTGAGAATTCACCGGATTCAGAGTGTCTGAAACATAAAGTACATTTTCCTGTATTCTCTATGGTCTGACCTAAGATGGCAGCTTGGTCTGACCTAAGATGGCTGCTTTGACGTCACTTCCTGTGATGTGCCCAAATATGGGCAAAATGGCCGCCCTGTTCAAAGCTCTGCAGTCAGAGCTCTGGATGATGAAAGCTGTGAACTGATCACAAACTTCATAAAGTCGTTAATAATCAACGGTTGGCTCTAAAATTCTGAAAATATTCATGGATCTCAAAGAGTGCTTTATCTAACCACAGGATTATTTTTATGGTCATTAAAAAAATGGATTCAGAGAAATAAAATATTAAACTTTATAGTCTTGTACCATTTATTTTCAAAGTCTTGTAAATTGGTCAAACTCGCCTGGATTTTTACCAAACTGAAATCAATATTTATTCTGCATGTGCTTTACAAATAGAGGCCATATTTTGGGAGGTTGAACAATATTTGTGGAAAATACATTGATTTCTCCATTTTACAAACTTTTAAAAATTCAGAGTGTAGCACTTCAAAAAAAAACAATACATGCAGTGAGAGAATTGTTACACCTTATTCACAGAATACATCCTGAAAATCTGGGATCAAAAAATTGATTTTAATGCATTTTTTATTCTTTACTTTATTGTTTTTATTATTCTCCAGGTTTTTTAACACTTTTGGAAATAGGCCCCGCCCACTTGTTTTAATAAGTACCATATTTAATACCTGAGTTCAGTGGTATGACTGGAAGGGGATGAAGAAGGTTTTGTAAAAATCCGATCAGCCATTCTTGCGTAGTAGATTTCTTGACATCACAGCGCCCCCTAGTGATGGACGATCCTCAAACGCATGTCACATGTGCAAAATCTTATTTGGACTATGGGTTATGAAGGACATGTCAAAATCTGTTATGGTTTTAGAATAATCAGCAATTACATTTAGAGCTAGCTAGCTAACAATCACTTATTTTAGCGTTACTTTTCGAAAAAGTCAAAATTCAAAAATCCGGCGCGTTCACTTTTTTTATTTGTCCATTACGCTGTTATATGTGGAGTTTTGCGCGGATTGCATAAAAAATGTAGGAGGAGTTAAACAAGAAAGGTTTAACCTTTGTAGCCATGTAGCGCGAAAACTAGCTGGGAAACGAAGGGTGTGCCAATTCCCTTTATTTTGCAGAATCATCCAATAAACAAAGTGATGTGAAGTTTTTGAGAGTGGGACCAGTAGTTTGGTGGTTATAGGCCAAAACGCATTGTCCTTTGTTATAGCGCCCCCTAGTTGTTGAGGGGTCTGAATTTCTGGGTTTGAGTAGCGGTGCACATTCTGTACTTGGATACCTGATTCAATAGGTTCGTTACAAATCCGCTTGGGCCGCCCAACGCGTTTTAGCGGAGAATAATAATTACCCGTAATAATAATAATAACTAGAACTGCAAGCAGTTATTAACGGGTTCCAAGCCCACCCACGCACCGACCCCTTGAGCATGTTCCTGGACTTCAGTTCAGCGTTCAACACCATCAAAACTGGAACATCTGGGCTTCAGCACACCTCTTCGCAACTGCCTACTAGACTTCATCACCAACAGACCTCAGTTGGTCCGGGTCGGACAGAAAACCTCTGATGTCATCACCCTCAGCACGGGCTTTCCTCAGGGCTGCGTCCTGAGCCCCCTGATGTTCACCCTGATGACACACGACTGTGTCCCCAGGTTCAACACCAATCACATTGTGAAGTTTGCAGACGACATGACGGTGGTGGGCCTGATTAGAGACGACAACGACCAGGACCAGGACCAGGACTGATCCTGAACGTGGAGAAAACGAAGGAGATCATCATGGACTTCAGGAAGAAATGGCCTCGCCATGCTCCACTTCTCATTAACAGCTCAGCTGGTGAGGTGGTCAGCAGCAATAAATTCCTCGGGGTGCACATAACACACAACCTCAGCTGGTTTGTGAACACCATGTCACTGGAGAAGAGGGCACAGAAGCGCTTGCACTTACTGCGGAGGATGAGGAGAGCCCACCTGTCCCCGCCCATCCTCACGACCTTCTACAGCTGCACCATCTATCTGCTCCCCACTCCCTTCCAATTAAGCATGTCATAATATTTATTACTTTCTTGCATTTGTCTAAAAAAAAGTAGATGCAATGCAGTTTTGCATTGCATTACATTGAAATGACTGTTGTCATTTCAGCTTTTAACTTTTTGCTCTCTCTTTTTTCTTCATAGTAGGTACACCTGATCTGACGTTCTGTTAACTGTGACATCATCCAGAGAAGACAGATCACCCGCTATTACCATCTAATGTAGAACAGATTACTGGATCAATGTGTGCTTTTGTGCTTGTTTGTCTCTCTTGCTCTGTCTTCTTTAACCCCCAGTCGGTCGAGACAGATGACCGTTCATACTGAGCCCGGTTCTGCTGGAGGTTTTTCCTTCCCGCTAATGGGTGGTTTTTCTTTCCACTGTCGCTTCATGCTTGCTCAGTATGAGGGATTGCTGCAAAGCCATGGACAATGCAGACGTCTCTCCCTGTAGCTCTATGCTTCTCCAGGAGTGAATGCTGCTTGTCGGGACTTTGAAGCAATCAACTGGTTCCCTTATATAGAAATTTTTTGACCAATCTGTATAATATGATTGATTTTGACTTTGTAAAGTGCCTCGAGATGACATGTTTCATGAATTGGCGCTATATAAATAAAATTGAATGGAATTGAATAGAGTCCATCCGTTAAACCTTTTCTGCGTCGCACAAAGACACGATGGTTGGAACCAAAGATCTCAACTTTGGACTCATCAGACCAAAGCACAGATTTCCACTGGTCTAATGTCCATTCCTTGTGTTCTTTAGCCCAAGCAATTCTCTTCTACTTGTTGCCTGTCCTTAGCAGTGGTTTCCTAGCAGCTGTTTTACCATGAAGGCCTGATTCACACAGTCTCCTAACAGTTGTTCTAGAGATGTGTCTGCTGCTAGAACTCTGTGTGGCATTGACCTGGTCTCTAATCTGAGCTGCTGTCAACCTGCGATTTCTGAGGCTGGTGACTAGGATGAATTTATCCTCCGCAGCAGAGGTGACTCTGGGTCTTCCTTTCCTGGGGCGGTCCTCGTGTGAGCCAGTTTCTTTGTAGCGCTTTATGGTTTTTGCGACTGCACTTGGGGACACTTTCAAAGTTTTCCCAATTTTTCGGACTGAATGGCCTTCAGTTCTTAAAGTAATTATGGCCACTCGTTTTTCTTTACTTAGCGGCTTTTTTCTTGCCATAATACAAATTCTAACAGTTTATTCAGTAGGACTATCAGCTGTGTATCCACTTGGCTTCTGCACAACACAACTGATGGTCCCAACCCCATTTAAGAGGCAAGACATCCCACTTATTAAACCTGACAGGGGACACCTGTGAAGGGAAAACCATTTCAGGTGACTATCTCTTGAAGCTCATTAAGAGAATGCCAAGAGTGTACGAAGCAGTAATTAAAGCAAAAGGTGGCTACTTTGAAGAACCTAGAATATAAGACATATTTTCAGTTGTTTCACACTTTTTTGTTAAGTATATAATTCCACATGTGTTAATTCATAGTTTTGATGCCTTTAGTGTGAATCTACAATTGTCATAGTTATGAAAATTAAGAAAACTCTTTGAAGGAGAAGGTGTGTCTAAACCACCTCCTCCATTACCATCTGGTACGCTGGTGCCACCGCCAAAGACAAGAGCAGACTGCAGCGTGTCATCCGGTCTGCAGAGAAGGTGATTGGCTGCAATTTTCCATCTCTCCAGGACCTGTAAGCCTCCAGGACTCTGAGGCGTGCAGGGAAGATTGTGGCCGATTTTGTGACACCCCAGTCACAAAATATTTCAGACACTTCCCTCTGGCAGGAGGCAGCGGTCCATCAGGACCAAAACCTCACGACACAAAAATAGTTTTTTCCCATCCGCTACCAGCCTTATTAACACGGCCCAGAGGCCCCGTGACACTTGACTCTGCCTCTCTCCCCTGTTCAGGTCCTACAAGCTACACCAACGTAGCATCTCCAGACCTTCTGCGTTACATTAACACACAGTCTACCGTGTATATAGCTTTCTGTGTATATATGTATATACACACTGAGAGCGGCCCATTCATTTATGTCCATTGTAGTGGACATTTTGTCCACCTGTATTTCCCTTAAGTATCTGGAGATACCCTATCAAGCCCTATAGTGTTCTGTAGAGGACATCCTGGGCTTTCCAGTGATGTGTCATGTGATAGGTTTGCAAGCTAGGAACTTTACTTTTTTCCCCTCACAAGATGGTCGCCATAATAAAAACCACATTTTATGGAAAGAGGAAAGGTAAGTCAAATATTCTTTATCTATTGCTATTTTTACCATGATAATTATATATATTCTTGTTTATTAATGTGTCATCAACAATATTATTACATCTGAAAACACTTTAATTATTTATGTTTTGAAATAACAGTCATTTAATGAATGTCAACTGTAGTGGACTCCGGGACCATTTTAATTTATTTAATGACTGCACATTGTTGTAGGAGACAGAAGCGAAGCAGAGAGGATTCAGTACCAGATAATAGAGGGAGATTCAGATTTGGAGCTGTCAGATGAGGAAAAGGATGAGAATGAGTATCAGCCTGTGATAGGGGAAGATAGTGACGAAGAAGGAGAGGAAGAAAATGCAGGACAATCTGATGAGACAGAGTAAGAGCCAGAGAGGGAGCGGAAAAGTCGTCGTCCTCTGTGGGCCAGGACAAACTTGTATGTTTTACTTAGTTTCAAGCTAATGTTTTAAATTTTATTATCATGTTACTGTAGAGTTTGTAGTCTTTATAACAGATGTTAAATGTATGCACGTTGCCTAAAAAAATGCTCGTGAGATTGGTCAATATTATACCTATGACATTGAAATTATGGCATTAATCAAAATTGATGTGTAAAAAATGTAGTTTTTTTTTATTAACTTGTTAACTTTATTTTTTCCCTCATCCCATCCCATTATAATAGATTCACACCTGTGCTACCTGAGCTTCCTGCCTATCACAATGATCCTAAAATCTGTGAATACTGGAGTCCAATCCAGTACTTTTCACAGTACATCGATGACAAAATCTTTGAAGATCTGGCAGCTTTTACAAATCAAAGACAGCTGCAAACTACAGGAGTGTCTCTGAATACTAGTAGTAATAGTAATAATAGTAATATCATCTTTATTGTCATTGAAAGATACATTGAAACCTACATTACAACAAAATTTGTTCTCTGCTTTTAACCCATCACCCTTGGAGAGCAGTGGGCTGCCATGTGCGGCGCCCGGGGAGCAATCAGGGGTTAAGGGTCTTGCTCAGGGACCCTGGATGTAGGCACTGGGGATCGAACTGGGTACTTGCATCCTTCAAATGCATTTTGTTTAGTAGGCTACCAGTCATTAGCAAGAAGATGACAAGGGACAGGTTCTACAAGCTAAGAAGCTCACTTAAGATTGTGAATGACCTGGATGTGACTGAAGAGACAAAGAAGTCAGACATTCTTTGGAGAGTCAGAACATTGCTTGACCGTGTGAGGCAAGGTTGTCTCAGCCTTCCAAGGTGTGACAAAGTGTGCATTGATAAGCAAATCATCCCATTCACAGGCCATTGCCCAGTCAGACAGGATTATCACAGCTAAAATATCCAGAGGAAGATGAAATGCAGAACTGCTTAGTTCTATGTCTTATAGTTTATTGTTGAACTAAATACATGTATTTTTTCTGTTGCAAGTATCAAACAACAGAACAAAGTTACAGAATTTTATTTGTTTTTATCAAATGTCAAAGTTCTTAGGTAAATATCACTTTCAAGACAATCTTTTTTCATTTTTTTATTTTCTAAAGCCTGTTCTATTTCCCCATGCAAATCGTCCTGTTGTCCTCCACAGTGGACATGCTATAAAATTAAAATTAAAAATATATTTAAAAAAATTAAAATTGTAATGTGTTTTTTTAGGTCCAAATACATGGGAAATCACACAAAAAAAGAAATTGTAACACACTTTTTTTCTTTGGTTCTCAGGAGGATATATATATATATATATATATATATATATATATATATACAGTGTTCACTGAGCGAGAGGCGGGTTACACCCTGGACAGGTCGGCAATCTGTCACAGGGCAACACAGAGACAGACAGGGCAAACAACCATTGTTGCACACACTCACACCTAAGGACAATTAAACTAACAGTCATGTTTTTGAACTGTGGGAGTAAGCCGGAGTACCCGGAGTGAACCCACGCATGCACAGGTAGAACATTCTATTCAACTCCATGCAGAAAGACCCAGAGGATTTGAAAGACCCAGGAGAATTTGAAAAACCCAGGAGGATTTGAAAGACCCAGGAGGATTTGAACCCAGAAGGCAACAACACTACTCACTGCTTCACTGTGCAGCCTCTGTTTATGACAGTATCATGTAAATCTTAGGCACAAATAAAGTGTTACCTAAACAAAAGTAATTTGTATAGTAAGTATAATATCCACTGACTGTAAAATTACCTGTGAAACGTTTTCACACAGCCAAACTGCTTGTTGTTGCAACCAAATGCTATGGGGTTCTGTGTGAGAAGGGAGTAGCAAGATGGCCGCCGGTGACCTCTCCTAGTGACTGGCCGCCATCTTGCTACTCCCTACGCTCACACTTTTGCAAATATGCCCTTCCCACTTGTTTCAATCATTACCATATTTAATACTTTAGTTCAGGGGTATGCCTGGAAGGCAATAAAGAAGGTTTTGTAAAAATCCGATCAGCCATTCTTGCGTAGTAGATTTCTTGACATCACAGCGCCCCCTAGTGATGGACGATCCTCAAACACGGGTCACATGTGCAAAATCTTATTTGGACTATGTGTTATGAAGGACATGTCAAAATCTGTTATGGTTTTAGAATAATCAGCAATTACATTTAGAGCTAGCTAGCTAACAATCACTTATTTTAGCGTTACTTTTCGAAAAAGTCAAAATTCAAAAATCCGCCGCGTTAACTTTTTTTATTTGTCCATTACACGGTTATATATGGAGTTTTGCGCGGATTGCAGAAAAAATGTAGGAGGAGTTTAACAAGAAAGGTTTAACCTTTGTAGCCATGTAGCGCGAAAACTAGCTGGGAAACGAAGGGTGTGCCAATTCCCTTTATTTTGCAGAATCATCCAATAAACAAAGTGATGTGAAGTTTTTGAGTGTGGGACCAGTAGTTTGGTGGTTATAGGCCGAAACGCATTGTCCTTTGTTATAGCGCCCCCTAGTTGTTGAGGGGTCTGAATTTCTGGGTTTGAGTAGAGGCGCACATTCTGTACTTAGATACCTGATTCAATAGGTTCGTTATAAATCCGCTTGGGCTGCACAACGCGTTTTAATTCCGTAATAATAATAATAATAATAATAATAAATAATTTAAAAACACACGAAAAACAATAGGGTTCTCTGCTCACAGAGCAGACGAACGGCATAGCCGTTCGCCTGCGCTGCGGGCTTGGAACCCTAATAATTTAAAAACACACGAAAAACAATAGGGTTCTCTGCTCACAGAGCAGACGAACGGCATAGCCGTTCGCCTGCGCTGCGGGCTTGGAACCCTAACTAGAACTGCAAGCAGTTATTAACGGGTTCCAAGCCCACCCACGCACCGCCCCCTTGAGCATGTTCCTGGACTTCAGTTCAGCGTTCAACACCATCAAAACTGGAACATCTGGGCTTCAGCACACCTGTTCGCAACTGCCTACTAGACTTCATCACCAACAGACCTCAGTTGGTCCGGGTCGGACAGAAAACCTCTGATGTCATCACCCTCAGCACGGGCTTTCCTCAAGGCTGTGTCTTGAGCCCCCTGCTGTTCACCCTGATGACACACGACTGTGTCCCCAGGTTCACCACCAATCACATTGTGAAGTTTGCAGACGACACGACGGTGGTGGGCCTGATTAGAGACGACAACGACCAGGACCAGGACCAGGACTGATCCTGAACGTGGAGAAAACGAAGGAGATCATCATGGACTTCAGGAAGAAATGGCCTCGCCATGCTCCCCTTCTCATTAACAGCTCAGCTGTGGAGGTGGTCAGCAGCAATAAATTCCTCGGGGTGCACATAACACACAACCTCAGCTGGTTTGTGAACACCATGTCACTGGAGAAGAGGGCACAGAAGCGCTTGCACTTACTGCGGAGGATGAGGAGAGCGCACCTGTCCCCGCCCATCCACACGACCTTCTACAGCAGCACCATCTATCTGCTCCCCACTCCCTTCCAATTAAGCATGTCATAATATTTATTACTTTCTTGCATTTGTCTTAAAAAAGTAGATGCAATGCAGTTTTGCATTGCATTACATTGAAATGACTGTTGTCATTTCATCTTTTAACTTTTTGCTCTCTCTTTTTTCTTCATAGTAGGTACACCTGATCTGACGTTCTGTTAACTGTGACATCATCCAGAGAAGACAGATCACCCGCTATTACCATCTAATGTAGAACAGATTACTGGATCAATGTGTGCTTCTGTGCTTCTTTGTCTGTCTTGTTGTGTCTCTGCTCTGTCTTCTTTAACCCCCAGTCGTGATTGGCTTTAACAGCCGAGCGAGTGCACAGCTGGTGTTGAGTGTGAAACGAGCAGGTGTGCGCGAGCAAAGTAGCGCGCGAGCAGAGATGGAACTCACCGCGAGGACAGCGGGTTGAGAAGAGTTTTTCAGACCGTGCCAGACCGGTTTTGAGCGTTGAGTTGTTTCACTGTGCGCTTGGATTGGTTCCTGCGCGCTCAAACAGAAGGCACGGATATCGCTACTTTTGTTTCACAGAGTTGAGCGGCAGCGCTGTCTTCTTCTCTGTCTTCATGTGCCTCCCCTGTGACTCTTTGGCGCCCCCCAGGGGAGGCACGCCTCACCTATTGAAAACCCCTATACGACATTGATTAATCTGCGTTATTTTTTTTAATCCGTTAATTTTTTTAAATTAATTAATCGAAATTAACGCGTTATTTTGACAGCCCTAATATATATATATATATATATATATATATATATATATATATATATATAAGTATGTGTATATGTATAAGTATGTGTATATGTATATATATGTATACATATATGTGTTTGTATGTTATTTATATATTTATAAATGTTTTATATATCCCTCCTCATCCTTCTTGACCTTTCTGCTGCATTTGATACTGTCGACCACGGCATTCTCTTAAACCGGCTCCACCTCACTACTGGACTAAATGACACTGCTCTCAGTTGGTTCAGATCATATCTCACAAACCGGACAGAATACATCTCCCTGGGACACTCCAAATCACATCCACACACAGTTACATGTGGTGTCCCCCAGGGGTCAGTCCTTGGCCCCATCCTCTTCATCCTTTACCTCACTCCTCTTGGCCAAATCATCAGCTGCCACAATATTTCATTCCACTGCTATGCTGATGACATACAGCTCTATGTAAATGTCACAGCTGACACCCCACCCTCACAGTCATCCCCATCAAAACTCACCACCTGTCTGGAGGAGATAAAGGTATGGATGGAGCAAAAACCGAAGCCATCCTGGTTGGAACTCCTCATCAAACCAAATCATTATCCATAACCAGCATCACCTTTTCTGGCACTAACATCCCGCTTTCATCAACAGTTAGAAATCTTGGTGCAAAAATGGACTCCCAACTCACTTTTGAAGCACATATAAATCACCTATGCAAGACCTCTTTCTACCACCTCCGAAATATTTCCAAACTTCGTCCCATTCTCTCCCTCCCAGACGCAGAAAAGCTGGTTCATGCCTTTGTCTCCTCCAGACTGGACTATTGCAACGCACTTCTCATTGGGATCCTTAGAAAAAGTCTGCAGAGGCTTCAGTATTTTCAAAACTCTGCAGCTAGGATCCTGATGAGAGTGCGGAAACATGAGCACATTACCCCCATCCTCCATTCACTACACTGGCTTCCCATCTCCACCAGGTTTGAGTACAAGGTTACCCTCCTCACACATCAATGCATCCATGGACATGCCCCCGCCTTATCAGCCCACAGAAGACAACCCGCTCCCTTCGCTCCACTCACTCAAACCTCCTCCACATTCCCAGAACCAGACTCAGGACAATGGGAGATCGGGCATGTAGTGCTGCTGCCCCGCATCTGTGGAATGCCCTCCCTGACATCTTGAGGGCACCTCAATCCACTGAGTGTTTTAAAAAAGGCCTTAAAACATTTCTTTTTAGCAAAGCTTTTGGTCCCCTTTAGATGTTTTATTCTTTTTTTTCTTCTAAAAAAGCTTTTTTAATTTTTTTATGCTTTTTTAAATTTTTACCTGTAGCACTTGGAGATCTTTTGATGGAAAGTGCAGTATAAATTAAATGTATTATTATTATTATTATATATATTTAAATAAATAAAATGGAAAATATTTCAGCACATGACTTTCTCAGTACTTGATAGTTTTAGAACATAGCATAAAAGTATACGGCATTTGACATTTTCAAATTTTAAGCCCCCTCTGAACATGAGAAAATCCTCGTTATTCGATGCTGTAGCGCACATTCTCCCTAGTTACTGGGGGAAAATAGGGAGTACCAATATGGCGGCTGGTGGCTTCAAAGCGACTTGTTCTAACAGCGGGCTATTAGCACCATAGACATTATATACGTAGACGCGTCATTAGGCGCAGGTTCGCACATCAACGTCACCGCCATATTGTATGTGGCAAGTTAAGTTCTGTTGTAGTGAACGTGGATCAGAGAAGATGCCTCATTCCTGTGCTGCATGGAAATGTATTCGGGCTGATTTCACTACTTGTATCTGCCTTCTATAAACTAAGGCTGCACCATGCTGCAAAACTGGACACACTAAAGCTGCAGAGTGGCAACACTAGGAAAAAGCTGTGCAAGACCATTCTTTTTCAAGGTTGTTAGCTTGCATACAGTACAGACTATTGTATTTAGACATAGATGTGCATATATAGATTTTCAAGTATTATAAATAAGCCAAATAAATAGCTGTGTGATTATATATCACTATAGGTCAAGATTATAGCTGTCTATACATATCTATATCTATATGTTTCTAAATAAATAAATATATATATATATAAATATATATGTATATGTGTGTGTGTATATATATATATATATATATATATATATATATATATATATATATATATTTGTGTGTGTATATGTGTATGTGTTATGAATATAAGGATGAATTTGTTAAATCTAAACATTGTGGTCTTCATTATTTCATAAAACCGTATCACATGTGAACCTTTAGGAACAGACTTTTTGGGGGAGTATTAAAGAGGTAAAATTACTAATATGAGGAAAAAAAAAAACCTAGGACAAAGTTTAAAAAAAAATAAAAAAAAAAGACAAAAGTGGTAATGTTATGAGAATTAAGAGGGAAAATTTCCAGAATAGTCACAGTTTGCAGAATTGTTTCACTCCTGGAGTAATAGGGCCAGGTGAGATTATTTTAATTATTTTTATTCTTTACGAGTATAAAGTCGGGAGAATGAAGTTAAAGGGATACGAAAATAAACTTGTAATATTACAAAAATAAAAATATTACGAATACAAAGTATATTGTGAGATTAAAGTCCCCCTGATACTGTTTAAGTGACTGAGTAACTGCAGATTTGCCACATTTAACATGGCGGACGCTCTGACGCATCCCAGCATAGGCAGAACCCGCCCAACGATGCGTCTACGTTTATAATGTCTATGATTAGCACTCTAGTGTATAATATAGCTCAGTGGAGCCACACCACAGAGTTTTGAGCCGATTGCTAATTAGCTGCTAACCACAACAGAGCTACAAGCCTAATGCTATGCAGCTGCTAACATCAAGTTGCTCATTTGTAGGTAACTAGACTCCACACTACAAAGAGAAAAACTACTGCTAAGTTCTCAATAAAAACGAGGGGTTAACATGACCCCAAACAGAGTATAATACACATAAACATGATAACTTACAGTTGTATGGACGAAACCCAGCGCAGAACACCAGAGAAATGTCTGACTGAATCAGTCTGACTGCTGCGTATGTGATGAGTTCAAGTACCTTGCTCAACGTAGGAATTTGCACATGCGGGGATTATCTTTAATACAGTAATATATGTTGAGCCTAAAGCTAAATGACTCGAATGGAAATGAGGTTTAAAATGTCTACTGTTTAGTTTAATGTTAATGAAAAATCATAATTTAAATTTAAGTGAAGTATGTTTGAACTAGAAGAATTAAGAACTGTGGGATGTTGATAAATTGACTGTATATTTGTATTGTAGTGCTAAACCATAGATTTACTTCTGAGTCAATTTAGGCTGTACAGATATTACTGTACAAAAGATAATCCTCGAATTTGCAAATTCCTATGTTGAGTGAAGTTCTTGAACGCACCACATGCTTAGAATCCAAAGCAGGACATTGCGATGTGTGCATCCATTCAGTTAGATACAAGTTAACAACAATTTTCAAGTATTCCCTGATAGACATTTGGTAACAATGACTTTAGAGTTAAGGGCTGTGGACTCTTATTAAAATTTTAGCAACAGCTGGAATTATACATTTATATAAATGTATTGTTTGTTTTGCCCTCTGAAATTCACTCGCCAAACGGGAAATTTACTTGCATTTGGCAACTGGCGAGTTAATTTCGGACCCTGTGTGTATGTGTGTGTGTGGGGGGGTGTGTGCGTGTGTGTGTATATTTCTCAGAATGATAATTACCTATTGAAACTTGTATTTGTCTTTAAGTTAGAAAATCTTTGATCCACCAATACATCCTACCTGTAATACCCATCTTTATAATTTTAATTAATAAACCTTCTTTCCACAACATGTCATATGCATTTTCAATATCCAAAAACACTGCTACAATACTTCCTTTATTAATTTGAGCTTTTCTGATTTCAAATTCCAATTCCTCCCTCTTCAGGTTTCTGCTCCGCTTAGAAACAAAGACATTATATACGTAGACGCCCCATTGGACGCTGCCAGCCACTAGGCTGACGTGCCTACAGGGTGACCATCTTGGGTCAGACCACAGATCAGACAGCTGCTGTCAAAATGAATAGGAGGCACCTCAGATCTCATTTTAATCATATGTTCCCAGTGATCGTGACCTTTCAGACAGATTACACATATTTATTCAGAACCAAAACTATTTAAACTGAAGTCAAACTGGATGAAAAATGTACACGCACTTACACATTTTGCAGTTAAATATTAATCTAATATACACATATATATATATATATATATATATATATATATATACACATATATATATATATATATATATATATATATATATATATATATATATATATAAGCTATATACACAGACACCAATCTACAGACAACAGCAATTATCTACATATTGTCAGAACTTAGCAGACAGCACCATGCAGTTCTCTGCTGGCGCTGTCCCCGCTGCTCTCTCCACAGGTGACTGCAGCTGACTGGTGGGCGGGGCACGCACACCTGCGGCTCGTTCTGCGAGTCAGCGCTCAGACAGCCGGTGGATGCCAGAGTGTTAGCATCAGTGGTTCCCCGTGCCTTGATCCAGCCGTGGCGCCTATGCACTTGACTTGACTTGCCAGACTTCGGATGAAAACCAGTCAGTCAGACTCACCAGATTCCACCGGCTGTCTTCGACCACCTCGGGCGCTGCTCGGACCCCTCCTTGCTCCTGCAGCTCACGTCGCTCAGTCACCAACCTCCATCTGAGCTGAAAGCGCTAAGTTCCTCCTCCGCTCCACTTCCCCCGGTCCGGTTCCCGAGCCTTGTGGTAAGCGACCCGCCCCTCAGTCCATTATTCCCCTCACCGCAACCCAACCTAAACCTCTTGTTTTTCTCCCTAGATCGTCTCACCACGGCTCCGTTCAGCCTCGAACCCAGATTCTTAGATTCAGAGATCAGCCAACTCCGCTCCTGTAAATAAAACCTTTGAACTGCTCATTGTTGTCCCAGGTGTCTCTCTGCATGTGGGCCAAATACGTCCGAAACATGACACATATGAGCAAAACTATATACAGACAGGTGAGAGCAAAGGTGCTCATAACAGCATTTAAAAATGATATAATACAAACCGCGATCTGGGGGAAAGAAATCAACAAAAAACCTAATCACCCTCAGCACGGGCTCCCCCCCCCCTCCCCACAAATCATGTCTATCCAGTAATTTAGGACCATTTTGTTTGTTTTTGGTGTTTAATGTACTTTTCTCTACTTCCATCCCTGTACCCATTAGCACATATTGTGTTAAAGCATGAGGATTATCTATCATAAAATCTTACTTATTGAAGGTAATTCCCCAGGATAAAAAGGATAATAAGCGGAGTAAAAGTCTGGCTCCTTGGGACGTAGCTCTGGAAGTTTGCTTACTTTCAATACAAAAACCGAAATTATTTATTAAGTTAGACAATCATTTAATTCAATCAATTGGTCCCATGTAGCCCCTAAAGGGGTGACGTTTTCAGTCAGTTGATTTAGCTGGAAATCGGGTTAGAATTCACCGGATTCAGAGTGTCTGAAACATAAAGTACATTTTCCTGAATTGACTTTTATTCTCTCTGAGCGCAGCTTTGTCTGACCTAAGATGGCCGCTGTGACATCACTTCCTGTGATGTGCCCAAATATGGGCAAAATGGCCGCCCTGTTCACAGCTGTGGAGTCAGAGCGCTGGATGAGGAGAGCTGTGAACTGATCACAAACTTCATAAATTCGTTAATAATCAACGGTTTGCTCTAAAATTCTGAAAATATTCATGGATCTCAAAGAGTGCTTTATCTAAACACAGGATATTTTTTATGGTCATTAAAAAAATGGATTCAGAGAAATAAAATATTAAACTTTATAGTCTTGTACCATTTATTTTCAAAGTCTTGTAAATTGGTCAAACTCGCCTGGATTTTTACCAAACTGAAATCCATGTTTATTCTGCATGTGCTTTACAAATAGAGGCCATATTTTGGGGGGTTGAACAATATTTGTGGAAAATACATTGATTTCTCCATTTTACAAACTTTTAAAAATTCAGAGTGTAGCACTTCAAAAAAAAACAATACATGCAGTGAGAGAATTGTTACACCTTATTCACGGAATACATCCTGAAAATCTGGGATCAAAAAATTGATTTTAAAGCATTTTTTATTCTTTACTTTATTGTTTTTATTATTCTCCAGGTTTTTTAACACTTTTGGAAATAGGCCCCGCCCACTTGTTTTAATTATTACCATATTTAATACCTGAGTTCAGGGGTATGACTGGAAGGGGATGAAGAAGGTTTTGTAAAAATCCGATCAGCCATTCTTGCGTAGTAGATTTCTTGACAACACAGCGCCCTCTAGTGATGGACGATCCTCAAACGCGGGTCACATGTGCAAAATCTTATTTGGACTATGGGTTATGAAGGACATGTCAAAATCTGTTATGGTTTTAGAATAATCAGCAATTACATTTAGAGCTAACTAGCTAACAATCACTTATTTTAGCGTTACTTTTCGAAAAAGTCAAAATTCAAAAATCCGCCGTGTTAACTTTTTTTATTTGTCCATTACGCGGTTATATATGGAGTTTTGCGCGGATTGCATAAAAAATGTAGGAGGAGTTTAACAAAAAAGGTTTAACCTTTGTAGCCATGTAGCGCGAAAACTAGCTGGGAAACGAAGGGTGTGCCAATTCCCTTTATTTTGCAGAATCATCCAATAAACAAAGTGATGTGAAGTTTTTGAGTGTGGGACCAGTAGTTTGGTGGTTATAGAACAAAACGCATTGTCCTTTGTTATAGCGCCCCCTAGTTGTTGAGGGGTCTGAATTTCTGGGTTTGAGTAGCGGTGCACATTCTGTACTTGGATACCTGATTCAATAGGTTCGTTACAAATCCGCATGGGCCGCCCAACGCGTTTTAGCGGAGAATAATAATTACCCGTAATAATAATAATAACTAGAACATCAAGCAGTTATTAACGGGTTCCAAGCCCACGCACCGCCCCCTTTGAGCATGTTCCTGGACTTCAGCATTCAACACCCTCATCCAAGCCCACCTACGCCGCACCCCCTTTGAGCATGTTCCTGGACTTTAGCGTTCAACACCCTCATCCAATACTCTCCTTCATCATCCATTGTATGGACGAAACCCAGCTCTGAACACAGAGAAATGTCGGACTGGATCAAATACTGCGTGTGTGATGGGTTTAAGTACCTCGCTCAACGTAGGAATTTACACATGTACAGCCTCAAGCTATTTAACTAAGATGTAAACGAGGTTTAAAATGTCTACTGTTTAGTTTGATATTAATGAACAGTCATAATTTTAATTTACATGAAGTATGTTTGAACTAGAAGAATTAACAGTGGGATGTTGATAAACTGACTGTATATTTGTACTGTAGTGCTTAACCATAGATTTACTTCTGAGTCAGTTAGCTTGCAGTTAGTTGACCTCCATGCAGATTTGGCTCTGAAGGAACAGTCTGTTAAGAGTGATCCTATATATATATATATATATATATATATATATATATATATATATATATATATATATATATATATATATATAAATATATATATATATATAAATCACATAGTATATATATATATATATATATATATATATATATATATATATATATATATATATATATATATATATATATATATATATATAGACCAGTTAATTGTTATTGTTTTGATGCGGGTTTTTCGCGCATGCGCGCCGGATTGGTAGGCAAAAGGCGAACACAATTACGGACGCAAACAGAGAAACTGACGAGTTCTCCACGTATTTTTCTTCTTTAGATAACGTTTTAAGAGTAAGTTGATGGTTGATGGTATCAGATTGCCAGATCCACACAGCAAAAGCCTGAAGGGACGGAGCCAGTCTGTGAAATGCTGGCCAAGAGTCCGTACCGCGACATACAGCTGCCTTATACTTCGGTAAAGTTAGAAAGATATTCACAGATTCGGCTTTTCCGGATCAATAACTCATCGGCGGATGATTTATTCTACAAAACAGACACCTCTCTGTAACCACAGCAAGGCAGACAGTGAGCTGCAACCATAGTTTCCTCAAAACGAGTCTCCCACCGCGCAGGGAGAATTACATTGGACCCAGGCCAGTACAGACAAGAGAGCATGAAAGCATGAAACCACTGGACCCGTCCGGTAGGTTAAAAAAAATTGTTCACTACAGATTATTTTGGTGTTTTTGTCTTCTTAAAATGGGTGGGGGTGTCGGCGACATTGCAGCGTAAACACAGAAGTACTAGCGCCCGTGAACGGGGGCGTAATAGAGCGGCTGCTGCTCCAGACAGCCGCTTCTGCTGGTAGAAGCGGTAGCGGTAGCAGAAGCGGCTGCTGTAGCAGCAGCAGAAGCGGCTTCTCCGGCCCCTGTAGCGATCGCCACCTCCCCTCCGCCGCTATTTAAGTAGAACAATGACTAGAGCAGAATTAAGTTGTATTTACCGGAGATGAAGTGTAGGCTGCAAATTCTGTCGTAGTCTGATGTCTCCCCCAGTCCATTGGGAGTGTCTGCCTGCGCTCTTTTGAAAATATCCATTTCTTTCTTCGGTAAACGACAGAAACGTACATCCAACGATTGGGAATGCCTCCCTGTGCAACCGGGAGCACAACAAGTCGTAGGCATTGTTTAGATTCCAAAAATAAACTAACTAAAAGTACGCTCGAAATCACCCGTTTTGTCATGTAGTAGACGAGAGCAGCTGTGCTTTTTGTCTACCCCGCAGGACCCGGATGTAGCGCTGACGTCACGCGTGAACTGGTCTATTTGCTGGAGATAGGCACCAGCAGCCCCGCAACCCCATGAGGAATTAAGCGGGTCAAAAAATGGATGGATGGATGGACGGATAGATATATTTGTTTGTTTGTTTTATTAGGATCCCCATTAGCTTCAGCATCAGCTAAAAGCTATTCTTCCTGGGGTCCTTCAGTCTTCCACGTGACAATACAATGTATTACATCCCATTACACACTATGCATACAAGACATTTACACAAAATGTAATACATATTTACATTTAACACCTTTTATCATTAAAAAGTAACATAAATAAACATGATTAACATAAAATTTTGCTACTCCAGATAGATCTATATCAAAGAACTAGCTAACAAGAACCCTACACAATATCTCCTCAATAAAATTAACATTAACTATCCAAATTTCTTTGAAGGTAATATTTCTTATGTGCAGTTTTGAAACCATAGAAAGTGTTTTGTTGTATGATAGTCTTTGGGAGTGAATTCCATTCACACATTGCCCTGTACCTAACTGAACGTTGAATTGATTTTGTTTTAACTCTAGGTAAAATAAAACTACCTCCTACTGCATGTCTTGTTGGATAATAATGTGTATCATTACTAAAGGATAGTTTTGTATATAAAATGAAAGGCGTTTTATTTGTTATAACATTATATAGAAATACCATTACTGAATACACCAATCTGTTTTTAACTTTTAACCATAAAAGACTATCGTGCATTTTGTCCACATTTGATCTAAACCCACATGAAAGGGCAACACGTGCAGCTTTATTCTGAATTACTTGTAGTTTTTTTATATTAATTGATGAAGTATTTGACCAAACCACTGAGCAATAATCAAGATGTGAAAAAAACAAAGCATCAAGTACTTGTGTAACAACCTGCGGTGTAAAGTATTTTGAACACCTTTTAATGACCGATAAACTATTACCCATTTTAGTTAACAAGTTCTGAACATGTCTATCCCAACACAATCTATTATCAATTATCACTCCCAACAGTTTAGCCTCTTGTTTTTGATCCACAGAATTTTGCTCTATGGTGAGTTCAAGTTTCGGTTTGGAAAGTAAAGAAAAAGGAGTTCCAACCACTAAACAGGTAGTTTTAGATACATTGAGAACCAATTTGTTACTCCTTATCCAGTCCACCACTAACTGTAGCTCTCTTTGTAGTTTTGTATTTAACTCAGTAATATTAGTTTCTGCTAAATATATGGTGGAATCATCTGCAAACATTGAGATGCTTGCCTTTTCTAAAACAGATGGAAGATCATTTGTAAAGATTGTGTACAGGAGCGGCCCAAGACAACTTCCCTGAGGCACCCCGTGTCCCACAGCCCTTACATTTGAAAAACTGCCATTAAAATAAACTAGTTGTCTTCTATCCGACAAATAACTTTTCATCCATAAAAATGCAGTTTGTGAAAAGCCATAATACTCCAGTTTTTTTAACAGTAATTTGTGGTCAATGATATCAAATGCTGCAGTGAAATCAAGCATTACATCACCTATTATTTTTCTCTCCTCCATATCCTTGAACCAGTCATCAACCATCTGAGTCAGGGCAGTGGCTGTTGAGTGTTTTTCTCTATATGCATGCTGAAACGTAATCAAATCATTATTCTTAAAATAAGATTGAATCTGTTCATAAACAATTCTTTCCATTATTTTACCAAGAATTGGTAATAAACTTATTGGTCTACTGTTTGATCCAGAAAAGGGCATTTTCTTATTTGTAGGGATTGGCACTACTTTACATATTTTCCATTCTTGCAAACATATATTGTGCATGAAACACAAATTAATTATATGAGCAATAATAGGAGCAATAATAGCAACTATTGGTTTAAGCAACATATGATCAAGGTAGTCTACACCAGGTGGGTTTTTTTTTACAATTCATCAGAAGTAATTCCACTTTAGAAACACTTACACTCTTGAATTTAAAGCTACAGGTTTTGTCTTTCATCATCTTATTTATTAGTGTATTTGATAACTCTGTCTTGTATGGCTGTGTGGTATCTTTTAGTTTGTTTATTTTGTTCATGAAATAATCATTAAGATGATTTGCTATATCACTTGGTCTAGTAAAAAATTCACCTTCATGTTCTAAATAAGCTGGAATTGATTTACTATTTCCTCTTAATATATTATTCAGTGTATTCCATAATTGTTTACTATCATGTTTTATTGCTAGAATAAATATGTGTGTGTGTTTGTAGAGATCCATCCATGATCAAATCCTGTCCTCTGTTGGAATTTTTAAATGTATTCCATACAACGCCACATTAAAGCATTAGTGTAAATATATATATATATATATATATATATATATATATATATATATATATATATATATATATACGCACATGATGCATACATATATACATACAAAATTATTGAAGTGGACTTCTAAGTTTTAATTGTATACCCCTTACTTAGACTATTAATGGTAAGAGTTGTTGTAGTTGCAAAAACAAGCCACGAGATGGAGCCCTTGCTTAATTTTCTGAAAAGCTCTTTACAATAGGTTTTTGTCAAACTATCTAAATAAATATTCCTATTAAATGAACGGTTTGCTCTAAAATTCTGAAAATATTCATGAATGTCCAAGAGTGTTTTATCTAACCACACGATTTTTTTGATGGTCATTAAAAAAAATGGATTCAGAGAAAAAAAAAATTAAACTTTATAATCTTGTATCATTAATTTTTTAAATCTTGTAAATTGGTCAAAATCGCCTGGATTTTTACCAAACTGAAAGACATGTTTATTCTGGCTGTGCTTTACAGATAGAGGCCATTTTTATTGGGATTGACCAATATTTGTGGAAAATACATTGATTTCTCCATTTTACAAACTTTGAAAAAAACAGAGTGTGGCACTTTCAAACACTGGAATACATGCAGTGAGAGAATTGTTGCACCTTATTCAAGGAATACATCCTGAAAATCTGAGCTTGTTACACCACACAAGTGATTTTAGGTGAATTTTTGAAGTTTTCAAGTTTTTTTCCACACTTTTGGAAATAGGCCCCGCCCACTTGTTTCAATAAATACCATATTTAATACTTTAGTTAAGGGCAATGTCTGGAAGGGAATGAAGAAGGTTTTGTAAAATTCCGATCAGCCATTCTTGCGTAGTAGATTTCTTGACATCACAGCGCCCCCTAGTGATGGACGATCCTCAAATGCGGGTCACATGTGCAAAATCGTATTTGTACTATGGGTTATGAAGGACATGTCAAAATCTGTTATGGTTTTACAATAATCAGCAATTACATTTAGAGCTAGCTAGCTAACAATCACTTATTTTAGCGTTACTTTTCGAAAAAGTCAAAATTCAAAAATCCGCCGCGATAACTTTTTTTATTTGTCCATGACACGCTTATATATAATTTTTTGCGCGGATTGCACAAAAAATGTAGGAGGAGTTTAACAAGAAAGGTTTAACCTTTGTAGCCATGTAGCGCGAAAACTAGCTGGGAAACGAAGGGTGTGCCAATTCACTTTATTTTGCAGAATCATCCAATAAACAAAGTGCCATCAAGTTTTTGAGTGTAGGACCAGTAGTTTGGTGGTTACAGGCGTAAACGCATTGTCCTTTGTTATAGCGCCCCCTAGTTGTTGAGGGGTCTGAATTTCTGGGTTTGAGTAGCGGTGCACATTCTGTACTTGGATACCTGATCCAATTGATTCGTTACAAATCCGCATTGGCCGCCCAACGCGTTTTAGCGGAGAATAATAATTACCCGTAATAATAATAATAATAATAATAATAACTAGAACTGCAAGCAGTTATTAACGGGTTCCAAGCCCACCCACGCACCGCCCCCTTGAGCATGTTCCTGGACTTCAGTTCAGCGTTCAACACCATCAAAACTGGAACATCTGGGCTTCAGCACACCTGTTCGCAACTGCCTACTAGACTTCATCACCAACAGACCTCAGTTGGTCTGGGTCGGACAGAAAACCACTGATGTCATCACCCTCAGCACGGGCTTTCCTCAGGGCTGCGTCCTGAGCCCCCTGCTGTTCACCCTGATGACACACGACTGTGTCCCCAGGTTCACCACCAATCACATCGTGAAGTTTGCAGACGACACGACGGTGGTGGGCCTGATTAGAGACAACAACGACCAGGACTAATCCTGAACGTGGAGAAAACGAAGGAGATCATCATGGACTTCAGGAAGAAATGGCCTCGCCATGCTCCACTTCTCATTAACAGCTCAGCTGTGGAGGTGGCCAGCAGCAATAAATTCCTCGGGGTGCACATAACACACAACCTCAGCTGGTTTGTGAACACCATGTCACTGGAGAAGAGGGAACAGAAGCGCTTGCACTTACTGCGGAGGATGAGGAGAGCCCACCTGTCCCCGCCCATCCTCACGACCTTCTACAGCAGCACCATCTATCTGCTCCCCACTCCCTTCCAATTAAGCATGTCATAATATTTATTACTTTCTTGCATTTGTCTAAAAAAAGTAGATGCAATGCAGTTTTGCATTGCATTACATTGAAATGACTGTTGTCATTTCAGCTTTTAACTTTTTGCTCTCTCTTTTTTCTTCATAGTAGGTACACCTGATCTGACGTTCTGTTAACTGTGACATCATCCAGAGAAGACAGATCACCCGCTATTACTATCTAATATAGAACAGATTACTGGATCAATGTGTGCTTCTGTGCTTGTTTGTCTCTCTTGTTGTGTCTCTGCTCTGTATTCTTTAACCCCCAGTCGGTCGAGGCAGATGACCGTTCATACTGAGCCCGGTTCTGCTGGAGGTTTTTCCTTCCCGCTAATGGGTGGGTTTTTTTTTTCGACTGTCGCTTCATGCTTGCTCAGTATGAGGGATTGCTGCAAAGCCATGGACAATGCAGACGTCTCTCCCTGTAGCTCTATGCTTCTCCAGGAGTGAATGCTGCTTGTCGGGACTTTGAAGCAATCAACTGGTTCCCTTATATAGGAAATTTTTGACCAATCTGTATAATATGATTGATTTGACTTTGTAAAGTGCCTCGAGATGACATGTTTCATGAATTGGCGCTATATAAATACAATTGAATTGAATTGAATAGAGTCCATCTGTTAAACCTTTTCTGCGTTGCACAAAGACACGATGGTTGGAACCAAAGATCTCAACTTTGGACTCATCAGACCAAAGCACAGATTTCCACTGGTCTAATGTCCATTCCTTGTGTTCTTTAGCCCAAACAATTCTCTTCTACTTGTTGCCTGTCCTTAGCAGTGGTTTCCTAGCAGCTGTTTTAACATGAAGGCCTGATTCACACAGTCTCCTAACAGTTGTTCTAGAGATGTGTCTGCTGCTAGAACTCTGTGTGGCATTGACCTGGTCTCTAATCTGAGCTGCTGTCAACCTGCGATTTCTGAGGCTGGTGACTAGGATGAATTTATCCTCCACAGCAGAGGTGACTCTTGGTCTTCCTTTCCTGGGGCGGTCCTCGTGTGAGCCAGTTTCTTTGTAGCGCTTGATGGTTTTTGCGACTGCACTTGGGGACACTTTCAAAGTTTTCCCAATTATTCGGACTGAATGACCTTCAGTTCTTAAGGTAATTATGGCCACTCGTTTTTCTTTACTTAGCTGCTTTTTTCTTGCCATAATACAAATTCTAACAGTTTATTCAGTAGGACTATCAGCTGTGTATCCACTTGACTTCTGCACAACACAACTGATGGTCCCAACCCCATTTAAGAGGCAAGACATCCCACTTATTAAACCTGACAGGGGACACCTGTGAAGGGAAAACCATTTCAGGTGACTATCTCTTGAAGCTCATTAAGAGAATGCCAAGAGTGTACAAAGCAGTAATCAAAGCAAAAGGTGGCTACTTTGAAGAACCTAGAATATAAGACATATTTTCAGTTGTTTCACACTTTTTTGTTAAGTATATAATTCCACATGTGTTAATTCATAGTTTTGATGCCTTTAGTGTGAATATACAATTGTCATAGTTATGAAAATTAAGAAAACTCTTTGAAGGAGAAGGTGTGTCTAAACCACCTCCTCCATTACCATCTGGTACGCTGGTGCCACCGCCAAAGACAAGAGCAGACTGCAGCGTGTCATCCGGTCTGATGAGAAGGTGACTGGCTGCAATTTTCCATCTCTCCAGGACCTGTAAGCCTCCAGGACTCTGAGGCGTGCAGGGAAGATTGTGGCCGATTTTGTGACACCCCAGTCACAAAATATTTCAGACACTTCCTTCTGGCAGGAGGCAGCGGTCCATCAGGACCAAAACGTCACGACACAAAAACAGTTTTTTCCCATCCGCTACCAGCCTTATTAACACGGCCCAGAGGCCCCGTGACACTTGACTCTGCCTCTCTCCCCTGTTCAGGTCCTACAAGCTACACCAACGTAGCATCTCCAGACCTTCTGCGTTACATTAACGCACAGTCTACCGTGTATATAGCTTTCTGTGTATATAGCTTTCTGTGTATATATATATATATATATATATATATATATATATATATATATATATATATATATATATATATATATATATACACAGCGTTCACTGAGCGAAAGGCGGGTTACACCCTGGACAGGTCGGCAATCTGTCACAGGGCAACACAGAGACAGACAGGACAAACAACCATTCTTGCACACACTCACACCTAAGGACAACTTAGAGAAGCCAAATAAACTAACAGTCATGTTTTTGAACTGTGGGAGGAAGCTGGCGTACCCGGAGTGAACCTACGCATGCACAGGTAGAACATTCAAACTCCATGCAGAAAGACCCAGAGGATTTGAAAGACCCGGGAGGATTTGAAAGACCCGGGAGGATTTGAAAGACCCAGGTGATTGAACCCAGAAGGCAACAACACTTCTCACTGCTTCACTGTGCAGCCTCTGTTTATGACAGTATCATGTAAATCTTAGGCACAAATAAAGTGTTACCTAAACAAAAGTAATTTGTATAGTAAGTATAACATCCACTGACTGTAAAGTTACCTGTGAAACGTTTTCTCACAGCCAAACTGCTTGTTGTTGCAACCAAATGCTATGGGGTTCTGTGTGAGAACGGAGTAGCAAGATGGCGGCCAGTGACCTCCCCTAGTGACTGGCCGCCATCTTGCTACTCTAAATGCCACCCCTGACACCCCTCTGGCTCCGCAACTAGCTACATTAAATGTAAAGCTTATGTATATAAGTGTGTGTGTGTAAAAAATCCATATATAATCAAATACTGCCATCTACTGGAAATTTTAAATCCCTACATGGGCACATTTCGGAAATGTTATTCTCTTTAAATTCATAAATAAATTCTTTAAAAATCAACAGTTTGCTCTAAAATTCTTCCAATATTATATATATATATATATATATATATATATATATATATATATATATATATTTAAGCTATATACACAGACACCGATCTACAGACAACAGCAATTATCAACAAAAAGAAATCAACAAAAAACCTAATCACCCTCAGCACGGGCTTCCCCCCCCCCTCCCCACAAATCATGTCTATCCAGTAATTTAGGACCATTTTGTTTGTTTTTGGTGTTTAATGTACTTTTCTCTACTTCCATCGCTGTACCCATTAGCACATATTGTGTTTATGCCGGAAACACTGTAACTGTAAAGCATGAGGATTATCTATCATAAAATCTTACTTATGGAAGGTAATTCCCCAGGATCTGGTTCCTGGTGTCCTTTTATATGCGCACCCATAAGCGGAGTAAAAGTCTGGCTTCCTGGGACGTAGCTCTGGAAGTTTGCTTACTTTCAATACAAAACCGAAATTATTTATTAAGTTAGACAATCGTTTAATTCAATCAATTGGTCCCATGTAGCCCCTAAAGGGGTGACGTTTTCAGTCAGTTGATTTAATGGAAATCGGGTGAGAATTCACCGGATTCAGAGTGTCTGAAACATAAAGTACATTTTCCTCAATTGACTTGTATTCTCTATGGTCTGACCTAAGATGGCAGCTTGGTCTGACCTAAGATGGCTGCTTTGACGTCACTTCCTGTGATGTGCCCAAATATGGGCAAAATGGCCGCCCTGTTCAAAGCTCTGCAGTCAGAGCTCTGGATGATGAAAGCTGTGAACTGATCACAAACTTCATAAATTCGTTAATAATCAACGGTTGGCTCTAAAATTCTGAAAATATTTATGGATCTCAAAGAGTGCTTTATCTAACCACAGGATTTTTTTTATGGTCATTAAAAAAATGGATTCAGAGAAATAAAATATTAAACTTTATAGTCTTGTACCATTTATTTTCAAAGTCTTGTAAATTGGTCAAACTCGCCTGGATTTTTACCAAACTGAAATCCATGTTTATTCTGCATGTGCTTTACAAATAGAGGCCATATTTTTGGGGGTTGAACAATATTTGTGGAAAATACATTGATTTCTCCATTTTACAAACTTTTAAAAATTCAGAGTGTAGCACTTCAAAAAAAAACAATACATGCAGTGAGAGAATTGTTACACCTTATTCACAGAATACATCCTGAAAATCTGGGGTCAAAAAATTGATTTTAAAGCATTTTTTATTCTTTACTTTATTGTTTTTATTATTCTCCAGGTTTTTTAACACTTTTGGAAATAGGCCCCGCCCACTTGTTTTAATCATTACCATATTTAATACCTGAGTTCAGGGGTATGACTGGAAGGGGATGAAGAAGGTTTTGTAAAAATCCGATCAGCCATTCTTGCGTAGTAGATTTCTTGACATCACAGCGCCCCCTAGTGACGGACGATCCTCAAACGCGGGTCACATGTGCAAAATCTTATTTGGACTCTGGGTTATGAAGGACATGTCAAAATCTGTTATGGTTTTAGAATAATCAGCAATTACATTTAGAGCTAGCTAGATAACAATCACTTATTTTAGCGTTACTTTTCGAAATAGTCAAAATTCAAAAATCCGGCGCGTTAACTTTTTTTATTTGTCCATTACGCGGTTATATATGGAGTTTTGCGCGGATTGCATAAAAAATGTAGGAGGAGTTTAACAAGAAAGGTTTAACCTTTGTAGCCATGTAGCGCGAAAACTAGCTGGGAAACGAAGGGTGTGCCAATTCCCTTTATTTTGCAGAATCATCCAATAAACAAAGTGATGTGAAGTTTTTGAGTGTGGGACCAGTAGTTTGGTGGTTATAGGCCTAAACGCATTGTCCTTTGTTATAGCGCCCCCTAGTTGTTGAGGGGTCTGAATTTCTGGGTTTGAGTAGCGGTGCACATTCTGTACTTGGATACCTGATTCATTAGGTTCGTTACAAATCCGCATGGGCCGCCCAACGCGTTTTAGCGGAGAATAATAATTACCCGTAATAATAATAATAAATAATTTAAAAACACTAGAAAAACAATAGGGTTCTCTGCTCACAGAGCAGACGAACGGCATAGCCGTTCGCCTGCGCTGCGGGCTTGGAACCCTAATAATAATAATAATAATAATAATAAATAATTTAAAAACACTAGAAAAACAATAGGGTTCTCTGCTCACAGAGCAGACGAACGGCATAGCCGTTCGCCTGCGCTGCGGGCTTGGAACCCTAATAACTAGAACTGCAAGCAGTTATTAACGGGTTCCAAGCCCACCCACGCCCCGCCCCCTTGAGCATGTTCCTGGACTTCAGTTCAGCGTTCAACACCATTATCTTACAGCATCTGGCGGAAAAACTGAAACATCTGGGCTTCAGCACACCCCTTTGCAACTGCCTGCTAGACTTCCTCACCTCCTGACCTCATTTGGTCCGGGTCAGACAGAACACCTCTGATGTCATCACCCTCAGTAAGGGCTCCCCTCAAGGCTGTGTCTTGAGCCCCCTGCTGTTCACCCTGATGACACACGACTGCGTCCCCAGATTCACCACCAATCGCATTGTGAAGTTTTCAGACGACACAACGGTGGTGGGCCTGATTAGAGACGACAACGACCAGGACTGATCCTGAACGTGGAGAAAACAACGGAGATCATCGTGGACTTCAGGAAGAACCGGCCTCACCACGCTCCACTGCTCATCACCAGCTCATCTGTGGAGGTGGTCAGGAGCACCAAATTCCTCGGGATGCACATGACGCACAACCTCTCCTGGTCTGTGAACACCACGTCACTGGGGAGGAGGGCACAGAAGCGCTTGTACTTCCTGCGGAGGATGAGGAGAGCCCACCTGTCCTGGCCCATCCTCACGACCTTCTACAGAAGCACCATAAAGAGCATTGTGACCAGCTGTCTCTCTGTGTGGTGAGGAGGCTGAAGTGCCTCAGTAGACTGTTGATAAATTGACTATATATTTGTATTGTGGAGCTAAACCATTTACTTTCACACAAGTTAACAACAATTTTCAAGTATTCCCTGGTAGACATTTAGTAACAATGACCTAAGAGTTAAGGGATGTGGACTATTGTTATTAAATCTTTATCAACAGTTGGAATTATACATTTATATAAATCTATTATTATAACATTGAATGGGTGATATAAATCAAGCAGTATAACAGTAAAAATAAAACTAATATGTACACAGGTCCTTCAGCTATAGTTAGTAAGCTTGTAGTAAATCGTGTTTTGAATATGGATTTAATGAACCCAGTGGATTTATAGAATATATCTTTATATATCTATACAGGGTTCAGTGCCTGGACTAATTCTCTTTACTATATATATGCTTCCAACTGGCAAAATTAACAAACAGATTGGGATTCATTTCCACTGTTATGCTGATGAGACTAAGCTTTATTTATCCATAAATCCTAATGAATCCAATCAATTACTTCGACTGCAGTCATGTCTTGATAACATCAAAACCTGGATGACTTTAAATTTTCTGCATTTAAATTCTGACAAGACAGAAGTTATAATCTTTAAACCAGAGTCCTCAAAAAATAAACTTCTTCATCAATCACTTAATCTGGATGACATTAACTTGGCCTCTGGTAATAAAGTAAAAAATCTTGGTGTTATTTTTGACCAAGACATGTCATTTAAATCCCATATTAAACAGGTTTCCAGAGTTTCCTTTTTTCACCTCGGGAATATCGCCAGAATTACAAATATTCTGTGCAGGAGCGATGCTGAAAAACTAGTCCATGTATTTGTTACTTGAAGGCTGGACTATTGTAATTCTTTACTATCAGGAAGTCCACAAAATGCAATTCAAAGTCTTCAGCTGATCCAAAATGCTGCAGCAAAAGTTCTGATGAAAATAAACAAGAGGGATCATATTTCTCCTATTTTAACTTCCCTTCATTAGCTTCCTGTTAAATCAAGAATATAATTTAAAATTCTTCTTCTAACATATAAAGCTCTTTATAATCAAGCTCCATCATATATCAGACCTCTGATTACCTTGTATGTTCCTAACAGAGCACTTTGCTCTCGACTTCAGGTCTACTGGTGGTTCCTAGAGTCTCTAAAAGTAGAATGGGAGGCAGATCCTTTAGCTATCAGGCTCCTCTCCCGTGGAACCAACTCCTAATTTTGGTCCGTGAGGCAGACACCCTGTCTACTTTTAAGACTAGACTTAAAACGTTCCCTTTTGACAAAGCTTATAATTAGAGTGGCTTATGTTACACTGAGCTACCCATATAGTTATGCTGCTTAGGCTACTGGAGGACATCAGGGCCTATATTTCTCACTCTACTGAGTTCTATTGTTCTCCAGTCTACTGTTCTCCAGTTTTGCATGACTGTTGTCATTTCAGCTTTTAACTTTTTGTTCATCACCAACAGACCTCAGTTGGTCCGGGTCGGACAGAACACCTCTGATGTCATCACCCTCAGCACGGGCTTTCCTCAGGGCTGCGTCCTGAGCCCCCTGCTGTTCACCCTGATGACACACGACTGTGTCCCCAGGTTCACCACCAATCACATTGTGAAGTTTGCAGACGACACGACAGTAGTGGGCCTGATTAGAGACGACAACGACCAGGACCAGGACCAGGACCAGGACTGATCCTGAACGTAGAGAAAACGAAGGAGATCATCATGGACTTCAGGAAGAAATGGCCTCGCCATGCTCCACTTCTCATTAACAGCTCAGCTGTGGAGGTGGTCAGCAGCAATAAATTCCTCGGGGTGCACATAACACACAACCTCAGCTGGTTTGTGAACACCATGTCACTGGAGAAGAGGGCACAGAAGCGCTTGCACTTACTGCGGAGGATGAGGAGAGCCCACCTGTCCCCGCCCATCCTCACGACCTTCTACAGCAGCACCATCTATCTGCTCCCCACTCCCTTCCAATTAAGCATGTCATAATATTTCTTTCTTTCTTGCATTTGTCTAAAAAAAGTAGATGCAATGCAGTTTTGCATTGCATTACATTGAAATGACTGTTGTCATTTCATGTTTTAACTTTTTGCTCTCTCTTTTTTCTTCATAGTAGGTACACCTGATCTGACATTCTGTTAACTGTGACATCATCCAGAGAAGACAGATCACCCGCTATTACCATCTAATGTAGAACAGATTACTGGATCAATGTGTGCTTCTGTGCTTTTTTGCACGCCTCAGAGTCCTGGAGGCTTACAGGTCCTGGAGAGATGGAAAATTGCAGCCAATCACCTTCTCTGCAGACCGGATGACACGCTGCACTCTGCTCTTGTCTTTGGCGGTGGCACCAGCGTACCAGATGGTAATGGAGGAGGTGGTTTAGACACACCTTCTCCTTCAAAGAGTTTTCTTAATTTTCATAACTATGACAATTGTAGATTCACACTAAAGGCATCAAAACTATGAATTAAAACGTGGAATTATATACTTAACACAAAAGTGTGAAACAACTGAAAATATGTCTTATATTCTAGGTTCTTCAAAGTAGCCACCTTTTGCTTTGATTACTGCTTCGTACACTCTTGGCATTCTCTTAATGAGCTTCAAGAGATAGTCACCTGAAATGGTTTTCCCTTCACAGGTGTCCCCTGCTTATTGACTGACAGCCGATGCAGCTCTGCCTTCTTTGTTACAGAAAAGCTCAGGTGGAATTTTTTCACTTTTTCTGAATCAGACCCATTAAAATGCGGGACACTGTTTCACATTCCGACCATTGTTAAAAAAAAAAAGAAAAGAAAAAGTGTATCATGCTAAATTAGCCTGAGCTAATAGCAAATCATGAGGATATCCCTGTTTGGTTTATCAGCTAAGTTACTGGCAGTGAGGGAATACATGCTGACAGGTGACGTGGCCACAGGTGGAAATAATTCATTAATTAACTGCAGGAGCAGCGACAGATACACTTACCAATTAAGCTGTTGTCAGTTGTTCATTACTTACAATTGAGAATAATAAAGGACTGATAATACTTTCCTGTGGAGTTCCATTACCAATTTTATATTTATCAGATTTTGTTACTCCCATCTGTACCTGTATAACTATTAAACAAAAAATCTTCAATCCAATTATAAGCCCTTCCTGTTATGCCCATTTTATATAATTTTATAAGCAACCCATCCTTCCATACCATGTCATATCCTTTCTCATTATCAAAAAAATATTGCTACTACTACTTCCCTATTAATCTGAGCTTTTCTAATATCTGATTCCAAACACACAACTGGATCCATTGTACTTCCTTTTCTGAATCCAATTTGACATGAAGACAACAGTCTTTTACTTTCTACATAATATGTAATCCTTTCTGTTATCATTCTCTCCATAATCTTTCCTAAACATTAAGTAAGTACAATTGGTCTATAACTTAAAGGGTTTGTTGGATCCTTTCCTGGTTTAATAATTGGCACAATAATTGCTTCCTTCTAATTAGAAGGTAATCTTCCTTCTTTCCAAATCTTATTATATAAACCTAGAAGTTTTTCTTCAGCTTGTTTCCCTATGTTTTTTAACATAATATAGCATATCTGATGTTTTCCTGGTGCTGTTAATCCTGATCTAAATATCGCTCTCTTCATTTCTTGCATAGAAAAATAAACATCCATGACATTTCCTGGAGTTGTTTCACCTTCTAAAATAAAATCATTTATCCTTCTTGTCTGCTCTCTCCTAAATTTTCCCGTTTCTGTTAAATTATCTGAACTATGGATCTTTGCAAATGTTCTTGCCATTACTTCTAGTTTTTCTTCATTTGTTACTGCTGTTCCTTCTTCATGTTTTAGAACTGGATATGTTCTCTCTGGTCTATTTCCCTTCATTTTCTTAATCATTCCCCATACCTAAGCTATAGGTATGGGGAATATATTAGTATTATCAGTCCTTTATATTAGTTCTGCCTATTGAATCACAAAAATCTCTCCATTTTGTCTTCTTTGCCTTCTAAATAACTTTCCTGTCTTCTGCTTGATCTTTTTTATATTTAATTGAATTTTTAAATGATGTGTTCTTTAGAAAACCCTAAAAGCTATCCTCCCTCTTCAAGTTTCTGCTCCGCTTAGAAAAAACACGGGATGTGACGTCACTTCCTGTGATGTGCCCAAATATGGGCAAAATGGCCGCCCTGTTCACAGCTGTGGAGTTAGAGCTCTGGATGAGAGCTGTGAACTGATCACAAACTTCATAAATTCGTTAATAATCAACGGTTTGCTCTAAAATTCTGAAAATATTCATGGATCTCAAAGAGTGCTTTATCTAACCACAGGATTTTTTTTATGGTCATTAAAAAAATGGATTCAGAAAAATAAAATATTAAACTTTATAGTCTTGTACCATTTATTTTCAAAGTCATGTAAATTGGTCAAACTCGCCTGGATTTTTACCAAACTGAAATCCATGTTTATTCTGCATGTGCTTTACAAATAGAGGCCATATTTTGGGGGGTTGAACAATATTTGTGGAAAATACATTGATTTCTCCATTTTACAAACTTTTAAAAATTCAGAGTGTAGCACTTCAAAGAAAAACAATACATGCAGTGAGAGAATTGTTACACCTTATTCACGGAATACATCCTGAAAATCTGGGATCAAAAAATTGATTTTAAAGCATTTTTTATTCTTTACTTTATTGCTTTTATTATTCTCCAGGTGTTTTAACACTTTTGGAAATAGGCCCCGCCCACTTGTTTTAATCATTACCATATTTAATACCTGAGTTCAGGGGTATGACTGGAAGGGGATGAAGAAGGTTTTGTAAAAATCCGATCAGCCATTCTTGCGTAGTAGATTTCTTGACATTACAGCGCCCCCTAGTGATGGACGATCCTCAAACACGGGTCACATGTGCAAAATCTTATTTGGACTATGTGTTATGAAGGACATGTCAAAATCTGTTATGGTTTTAGAATAATCAGCAATTACATTTAGAGCTAGCTAGCTAACAATCACTTATTTTAGCGTTACTTTTCGAAAAAGTCAAAATTCAAAAATCCGCCGCGTTCACTTTTTTTATTTGTCCATTACGCTGTTATATATGGAGTTTTGCGCGGATTGCATAAAAAATGTAGGAGGAGTTTAACAAGAAAGGTTTAACCTTTGTAGCCATGTAGCGTGAAAACTAGCTGGGAAACGAAGGGTGTGCCAATTCCCTTTATTTTGCAGAATCATCCAATAAACAAAGTGATGTGAAGTTTTTGAGTGTGGGACCAGTAGTTTGGTGGTTATAGGCCAAAACGCATTGTCCTTTGTTATAGCGCCCCCTAGTTATTGAGGGGTCTGAATTTCTGGGTTTGAGTAGCGGTGCACATTCTGTACTTGGATACCTGATTCAATAGGTTCGTTACAAATCCGCATGGGCCGCCCAACGCGTTTTAGCGGAGAATAATAATTACCCGTAATAATAATAATAAATAATTTAAAAACAGACGAAAAACAATAGGGTTCTCTGCTCACAGAGCAGACGAACGGCATAGCCGTTCGCCTGCGCTGCGGGCTTGGAACCCTAATAAACTAGAACTGCAAGCAGTTATTAACGGGTTCCAAGCCCGTCTACGCTCCGCCCCCTTTGAGCATGTTCCTGGACTACAGTGTTCAACACCCTCATCCCACAGCATCTGGTTGAAAAACTGGAACATCTGGGCTTCAGCACACCCCTCATCACTTCCTCACCTCCTGACCACTGTCGGTCCGGGTCTGACAGACCACCTCTGATGTCATCACCCTCAGCACGGGCTCCCCTCAGGGCTGTGTCCGCAGCCCCCTGCTGTTTACTCTGATGACACACGACTGCACCCCCAGGTTCACCCCCAATCACATCATGAAGTTCGCAGTTGACACAAACTCATCAACCGCTCAGCTGTGGAGGTGGTTAGCAGCACCAAATTCCTCGGGGTGCACATCACGGACAACCTCACCTGGTCTGTAAACACCACATCTGGTGAGGAGGGCACAGAAGCGCTTGTACTTCCTGCGGAGGATGAGGAGAGCCCAACTGCCCCCGCCCATCCTCACAACCCTCTACACAAGTACCATAAAGAGCATTCTGACCATAGATATCCATAATAAAGGCTAGATGTCTTACGGCGGAGTCTCAAACGTCATCACCGGTGGCCATCTTGCCTCAGACAAGCTTTCTGGCGTGCTCTGTGGTACCTAATGTAAGGTGAGTGATCAGCACGAACACAAATACTCTTATCTCATTGAATTCTTGACGGATTTACAAACAGTTTGGTTTCTTACAAACGTTATGAACGTGGCTATAATTCTTGATGCTTGAACATGTCGAAAATGCAGATTTTGTTGTCGAAAAATGACTTAATCATGCAGCATAGTTGTGCATCATGGCTACTTGCGCAAGTTATCAAGCCTGAGACCACTGGTCAATTATATAGGTTTTACTGACACCAATAACGATTGTATGACAATTAATCTTTGGTGTAAATTTGAGGGAAATCAATCTCACAATGGTCCAAAAAGATAAATGTTCCCTTAATTTCCCCATGGTTATTATAAATTATTTTAATATACCAACTCTTATTTCAGGATTTGTTGTGCGACGGGCTCTGAAAAAGCTGTCCTGTGATGTCTGCCGTGCCAGCTTGGTAACAGATGCTGCATCTGCCATCAAGGACCAGAGCTACCACCTGCTGAAGTTAAAAAACAATGGAGGTCTGGTGATTCCATCAGAAGGCACAGTGATGGTAGTCAGGGCAGCAGAGTGGGTCATTCGTCAGACCTCATGTACCAGACGATCACAGCCCATCAAAGTGCTAGAGGTCGTGTACATTGTAAGGAAGAGGATAGGGTCAGAGGATGTGTTTGTGCTCAGAGAGCACATCGGAGAAACACAGTATGGCATAGACAGCCACCACCATACGCTGTTAACGTTGGTTGTGTCCTTGTTTTTTAAGTTAAGGCTGCACCAAATTGCCAAAATAACTAACCTTAGCTTACAGAGAAACAACATGCAACAGAAGCTCAATAAAACCGTCCTTTTCAAAGGGCATTAGCCAAGCTATGTTTTTTGGGTCATTTTTTAAATCTCTGTCTTCCATGTGTATACCATCACAGTAGTGTAGGTGGGGATTTCAACATGCTACATCTATAAATACTTGTGAAGGGGACTATTGTACCAATTTTAATAGCAAATAAATTTCACTTTTATAATGGATTAAAAATAGGAACCTTTGTGTAATTACTCCTGATATATAATCCGAATAGTCTACATGAAACTTCAAAGGGTTACCTTTAATTTGAAACCTGGATTATGCTTCTACACCAAGAGGTTGCCACACAATAAGCCTTTTTTGTCAGTATTTCATATTTTATTATAACAGTAATATTCATATTATAAAAGTATGTATGTAAATATAAATAAATTAGGACTGTGAAATTTGCATTTGTAACTTCAAGGCTGGACTATTGTAATTCTTTACTATCAGGAAGTCCACAAAATGCAGTTCGAAGTCTTCAGCTGATCCAAAATGCTGCGGCAAGAGTTCTGATGAAAATCAACAAGAGGGATCATATTTCTCCAATTTTAGCTTCCCTTCATTGGCTTCCTGTTAAATCAAGAATAGAATTTAAAATTCTTCTTCTAACGTATAAAGCCCTTAATAACCAAGCTCCATCATATATCAGAGCTCTGATTACCCCGTATGTTCCTAACAGAGCACTTCGCTCTCAGACTGCAGGTCTGCTGGTGGTTCCTAGAGTCTCTAAAAGTAGAATGGGAGGCAGATCCTTTAGCTATCAGGCTCCTCTCCTGTGGAACCAACTCCCAGTTTTGGTCCGTGAGGCAGACACCCTATCTATTTTTAAGACTAATCTTAAAACTTTCCTTTTTGACAAAGCTTATAGTTAGAGTGGCTCATGTTACCCTGAGCTACCTCTATAGTTATGCTGCTATAGGCTTAGGCTACTGGAGGACATCAGGGTCTAATTTTCTCACTCTACTGATTTCTACTGTTCTTCATTCTACGGTTCTCCAGTTTTGCATTGCATTACATTGAAATGACTGTTGTCATTTCAGCTTTTAACTTTTTGTTCTCTCTCTTTTTTCTTCATAGTAGGTACACCTGGTCTGACGTTCTGTTGACTGTGAAATCATCCAGGGAGGACAGATCACCGACTATTACCATCTAATGTAGAACAGATTACTAGATCAATGTGTGCTTCTGTGCTTTTTTGTCTCTCTTGTTGTGTCTCTGCTCTGTCTTCTGTAACCCCAGTCGGTCGAGGCAGATGACCGTTCATACTGAGCCCGGTTCTGCCGGAGGTTTTTTTTTTTCCCGTTAATGGGTGGTTTTTCTTCCCACTGTCGCTTCATGCTTGCTCAGTATGAGGGATTGCAGCAAAGCCATGTACAATGCAGACGACTCTCCCTGTGGCTCTACGGTTCCCCAGGAGTGAATGCTGCTTGTCGGGACTTTGATGCAATCAACTGGTTTCCTTATATAGGACATTTTGACCAATCTGTATAATCTGACCCAATCTGTATAATATGATTGAACTTGATTTTGTAAAGTGCCTTGAGATGACATGTTTCATGATTTGGCGCTATATAAATAAAATTGAATTGAATTGAATTGAAATAATTAATCACACCCAAATAAAAGTGTTTATATATATATAATGAATGTTCTTCATTTAGATTGACCTTTAAACCATTAATGCTATTACTCCTTTTCATATCTATCTATCTATCTATCTATCTATCTATCTATCTATCTATCTATCTATCTATCTATCTATCTATCTATCCATATTATATCATAGTGTTACTTTTGGAATAAGTCTGATCCATATCTGAACTATGGATCTTTGCAAATGTTCTTGCCATTACTTCTACTTTTTCCTCATTTGTTACTGCTGTTCCTTCTTCATGTTTTAGAACTGGATATGTTCTCTCTGGTCTATTTCCCTTCATTTTCTTAATCATTCCCCATACCTTAGCTATAGGAGTTGTTCTGCCCATTGAATCACAAAAATCTCTCCATTTTGTCTTCTTTGCCTTCTAAATAACTTTCCTTGCTTCTGCTTGATCTTTTTTACATTCAATATTTTTTTTTAAATTATGTGTTCTTTTCAAAACTCTAAAAGCTATCCTCCCTCTTCAAGTTTCTGCTCCGCTTAGAAAATCACGGGATGTGACGTCACATCCTGTGATGTGCCCATATATGGGCAAAATGGCCGCCCTGTTCACAGTTCTGGATGGTCAGAGCTCTGGATGGTGAGAGCTGTGACCAGATCATAAAATTCATTAAATCGTTAAAAATCAACGGTTTGCTCTAAAATTCTGAAAATATTCACGTATGTCCAAGAGTGCTTTATCTAACTATATGATTTTTTAAACGGCCATTGAAAAAAGCGTTTCAGAGAAAAAAAAAAAATTAACCTTTATAGTCTTGCACATGTGAATTTCAAAGTCTTTTAAATAGTTCAAAATTGCCTGGATTTTTACCAAACTGAAGTACACATTAAGTCTGAATGTGCTTTACAAATAGTGGCCATTTTTATTGGGATTGAACAATATTTGTGGAAAATACATTGATTTCTCCATTTTACAAACTTTTAAAAAATCAGAGTGTGCAACTTTCAGAAACCTCAATACATGCAGTGAGAGAATTGTTACACCTTATTCAAGGAATACATCCTGAAAATCTGAGATCGTTACACCACAAAATGGATTTTTGGTAATTTTTTGAAATTTTGAAGGTTTTTTTCACACTTTTGGAAATAGGCCCCGCCCACTTGTTTCAATCAGTACCATATTTAATTCCTGAGTTAAGGGTTATAACTGGAAGGGGATGAAGAAGGTTTTGTAAAAATCCAATCAGCCATTCTTGCGTAGTAGATTTCTTGACATCACAGCGCCCCCTAGTAATGGACGATCCTCAAACGCGGGTCACATGTGCAAAATCTTATTTGGACTATGTGTTATGAAGGACATGTCAAAATCTGTTATGGTTTTAGAATAATCAGCAATTACATTTAGAGCTAGCTATCTAACAATCACTTATTTTAGCGTTACTTTTTGAAAAAGTCAAAATTCAAAAATCTGCTGCATTAACTTTTTTCATTTGTCCATGACACGCTTATATATGAAGTTTTGCGCAGATCGCAAAAAAAATGTAGGAGGAGTTTAACAAGAAAGGTTTAACCTTTGTAGCCATGTAGCGCGAAAAGTAGCTGGGAAACGAAAGGTGTGCCAATTCCCTTTTTGATGCAGAAACATCCAATAAACAAAGTGCTATCAAGTTTTTGAGTGTGGGACCAGTAGTTTGGTGGTTACACGCCAAAACGCATTGTCCTTTGTTATAGCGCCCCCTAGTTGTTGAGGGGTCTGAATTTCTGGGTTTGAGTAGAGGCACACATTCTGTACTTAGATACCTGATTCAATAGGTTCGTTATAAATCCGCTTGGGCTGCACAATGCGTTTTAATTCCGTAATAATAATAATAATAACTAGAACTGCAAGCAGTTATTAACGGGTTCCAAGCCCACCCACGCACCGCCCCCTTGAGCATGTTCCTGGACTTCAGTTCAGCGTTCAACACCATCAAAACTGGAACATCTGGGCTTCAGCACACCTGTTCGCAACTGCCTACTAGACTTCATCACCAACAGACCTCAGTTGGTCCGGGTCGGACAGAAAACCTCTGATGTCATCACCCTCAGCACGGGCTTTCCTCAGGGCTGCGTCCTGAGCCCCCTGCTGTTCACCCTGATGACACACGACTGTGTCCCCAGGTTCACCACCAATCACATCGTGAAGTTTGCAGACGACACGACGGTGGTGGGCCTGATTAGAGACAACAACGACCAGGACCAGGACCAGGACTGATCCTGAACGTGGAGAAAACGAAGGAGATCATCATGGACTTCAGGAAGAAATGGCCTCACCATGCTCCACTTCTCATTAACAGCTCAGCTGTGGAGGTGGCCAGCAGCAATAAATTCCTCGGGGTGCACATAACACACAACCTCAGCTGGTTTGTGAACACCATGTCACTGGAGAAGAGGGAACAGAAGCGCTTGCACTTACTGCGGAGGATGAGGAGAGCCCACCTGTCCCCGCCCATCCTCACGACCTTCTACAGCAGCACCATCTATCTGCTCCCCACTCCCTTCCAATTAAGCATGTCATAATATTTATTACTTTCTTGCATTTGTCTAAAAAAAGTAGATGCAATGCAGTTTTGCATTGCATTACATTGAAATGACTGTTGTCATTTCAGCTTTTAACTTTTTGCTCTCTCTTTTTTCTTCATAGTAGGTACACCTGATCTGACGTTCTGTTAACTGTGACATCATCCAGAAAAGACAGATCACCCGCTATTACTATCTAATGTAGAACAGATTACTGGATCAATGTGTGCTTCTGTGCATGTTTGTCTCTCTTGTTGTGTCTCTGCTCTGTATTCTTTAACCCCCAGTCGGTCGAGGCAGAAGACCGTTCATACTGAGCCCGGTTCTGCTGGAGGTTTTTCCTTCCCGCTAATGGGTGGGGTTTTTTTTCGACTGTCGCTTCATGCTTGCTCAGTATGAGGGATTGCTGCAAAGCCATGGACAATGCAGACGTCTCTCCCTGTAGCTCTATGCTTCTCCAGGAGTGAATGCTGCTTGTCGGGACTTTGAAGCAATCAACTGGTTCCCTTATATAGGAAATTTTTGACCAATCTGTATAATATGATTGATTTTGACTTTGTAAAGTGCCTCGAGATGACATGTTTCATGAATTGGCGCTATATAAATACAATTGAATTGAATTGAATAGAGTCCATCTGTTAAACCTTTTCTGCGTCGCACAAAGACACGATGGTTGGAACCAAAGATCTCAACTTTGGACTCATCAGACCAAAGCACAGATTTCCACTGGTCTAATGTCCATTCCTTGTGTTCTTTAGCCCAAGCAATTCTCTTCTACTTGTTGCCTGTCCTTAGCAGTGGTTTCCTAGCAGCTGTTTTACCATGAAGGCCTGATTCACACAGTCTCCTAACAGTTGTTCTAGAGATGTGTCTGCTGCTAGAACTCTGTGTGGCATTGACCTGGTCTCTAATCTGAGCTGCTGAGGCCCCGTGACACTTGACTCTGCCTCTCTCCCCTGTTCAGGTCCTACAAGCTACACCAACATAGCATCTCCAGACCTTCTGCGTTACATTAACGCACAGTCTACCGTGTATATAGCTTTCTGTGTATATATATATATATATATATATATATATATATATATATATATATATATATATATATATATATACACAGCGTTCACTGAGCGAGAGGCGGGTTACACCCTGGACAGGTCGGCAATCTGTCACAGGGCAACACAGAGACAGACAGGACAAACAACCATTCTTGCACACACTCACACCTAAGGACAATTTAGAGAAGCCAATTAAACTAACAGTCATGTTTTTGAACTGTGGGAGGAAGCCGGCGTACCCGGAGTGAACCTACGCATGCACAGGTAGAACATTCAAACTCCATGCAGAAAGACCCAGAGGATTTGAAAGACCCGGGAGGATTTGAAAGACCCAGGAGGATTTGAAAGACCCGGGAGGATTTGAAAGACCCAGGAGGATTTGAAAGACCCGGGAGGATTTGAAAGACCCGGGAGGATTTGAAAGACCCAGGTGATTGAACCCAGAAGGCAACAACACTTCTCACTGCTTCACTGTGCAGCCTCTGTTTATGACAGTATCATGTAAATCTTAGTCACAAATAAAGTGTTACCTAAATCAAAAGTAATTTGTATAGTAAGTATAACATCCACTGACTGTAAAGTTACCTGTGAAACGTTTTCACACAGCCAAACTGCTTGTTGTTGCAACCAAATGCTATGGGGTTCTGTGTGAGAACGGAGTAGCAAGATGGCGGCCAGTGACCTCTCCTAGTGACTGGCCGCCATCTTGCTACTCCCTACTCTCACACTTTTGCAAATAGGCCCTGCCCACTTGTTTCAATTGTGTTCATAAACAGACACAATAAAAAATGCAAAAAGCATCATGCTAACCTTTAGAATTAGGCTTATTGGATTTTACTACTTAATAACTCTCTGTCACAGCCTCTAACCTGCTGGTGATACACTTGGGCCTGGTGTCTCCTGGCTGGCTTCTCCAGGTTGGTCACTGCTGCAGGGTTCTGTCTGGTCCTGGTCTGGCCCTGGTTTTTGCCTCTTTAAGAAGAACTGTGAGATATTCTCTTTTCTCTTCATTTGGGCTCTACACAAAATAAGGCAGCCTGGTATTTAGACTCCATGACTGTATGGCAAAGACAACACTATTTTAAATATTATTTAAACAATAGTTTTTAGTTTTCTGTAGCTAGCTAAAATAATACTAAATTAAAAATAGATTAATTAAATTAATTAATATAACTAGTTAGGTTATAATTCAAAGCTTTCATATGACATAGCCTATTTACATTTCAGTCATTATAAACTTAACAATGGTTTTTCACATATTCTTACCACACACAAGCAAGAGCTGGGAGATATATCCTGGCCAAATTAATAAAACATTACAGGGCAGCATGTGCACTGAAACATATGTTAAAAGAATCTGTCTAAAACACGATCTATCAGCACTCGCATGGCTAATATAATAAACGAGGCACTACGGACGGAGCGGTGCACAACCATTTTTTTTTCTTTTTAGAAATGTATGACAAGTGCCGCCTCTCATTAGGAAGGTAACACAGCGGTTACCGCTGAGAGGTAAAATGTTGTAAATACCTGCAAAACTCCTCAACGGTGTACTCTAAAGCCGCGGGTGTGTTTTGGATCAAGCAGGAACCACATGTCAGCTTAACCAATGAACAGCGTCAGTGCGCAGCATGTAGGCTGCTACTGCATGGGCTGCCTTCAGGGACAGTCGGAAATTACAGTTTTCCTGGCAAATCTTTGCCGATCTCATAAGTATTATATGTTAAAATTACCATTTCCAGTGGGGTGGCAGTAGGGGGTGGCAAGGGCTCTGTTGGGGGTGGAAAATGCAACCCCTGCCACCCCTCTGGCTCCGCAACTAGCTACATTCAATGTAAAGCTTATGTATATAAGTGTGTGTGTGTAAAAAATCCATATATAATCAAATACTGCCATCTACTGGAAATTTTAAATCCCTACATGGGCACATTTCGGAAATGTTATTCTCTTTAAATTCATAAATAAATTCTTTAAAAATCAACAGTTTGCTCTAAAATTCTTCCAATGTTTTATATATATATATATATATATATATATATATATATATATATATATATATATATATATATATATATATATATATATATATATATATTCAATTCAATTCAATTCAATTTTATTTATATAGCGCCAAATCATGAAACATGTCATCTCAAGGCACTTTACAAAATCAAGTTCAATCATATTATACAGATTGGGTCAGATTATACAGATTGGTCAAAATGTCCTATATAAGGAAACCAGTTGATTGCATCAAAGTCCCGACAAGCAGCATTCACTCCTGGGGAACCGTAGAGCCACAGGGAGCTTAAATATAAATATATATATTTAAGCTATATACACAGACACCGATCTACAGACAACAGCAATTATCAACAAAAAGAAATCAACAAAAAACCTAATCACCCTCAGCACGGGCTTCCCCCCCACCTCCCCACAAATCATGTTTATCCAGTAATTTAGGACCATTTTGTTTGTTTTTGGTGTTTAATGTACTTTTCTCTACTTCCATCGCTGTACCCATTAGCACATATTGTGTTTATGCCGGAAACACTGTAACTGTAAAGCATGAGGATTATCTATCATAAAATCTTACTTATGGAAGGTAATTCCCCAGGATCTGGTTCCTGGTGTCCTTTTATATGCGCACCCATAAGCGGAGTAAAAGTCTGGCTTCCTGGGACGTAGCTCTGGAAGTTTGCTTACTTTCAATACAAAACCGAAATTATTTATTAAGTTAGACAATCGTTTAATTCAATCAATTGGTCCCATGTAGCCCCTAAAGGGGTGACGTTTTCAGTGAGTTGATTTAATGGAAATCGGGTGAGAATTCACCGGATTCAGAGTGTCTGAAACATAAAGTACATTTTCCTCAATTGACTTGTATTCTCTATGGTCTGACCTAAGATGGCAGCTTGGTCTGACCTAAGATGGCTGCTTTGACGTCACTTCCTGTGATGTGCCCAAATATGGGCAAAATGGCCGCCCTGTTCAAAGCTCTGCAGTCAGAGCTCTGGATGATGAAAGCTGTGAACTGATCACAAACTTCATAAATTCGTTAATAATCAACGGTTTGCTCTAAAATTCTGAAAATATTCCTGGATCTCAAAGAGTGCTTTATCTAACCACAGGATTTTTTTTATGGTCATTAAAACAATGGATTCAGAGAAATAAAATATTAAACTTTATAGTCTTGTACCATTTATTTTCAAAGTCTTGTAAATTGGTCAAACTCGCCTGGATTTTTACCAAACTGAAATCCATGTTTATTCTGCATGTGCTTTACAAATAGAGGCCATATTTTGGGGGGTTGAACAATATTTGTGGAAAATACATTGATTTCTCCATTTTACAAACTTTTAAAAATTCAGAGTGTAGCACTTAAAAAAAAAACAATACATGCAGTGAGAGAATTGTTACACCTTATTCACAGAATACATCCTGAAAATCTGGGATCAAAAAATTGATTTTAAAGCATTTTTTATTCTTTACTTTATTGTTTTTATTATTCTCCAGGTTTTTTAACACTTTTGGAAATAGGCACCGTCCACTTGTTTTAATAATTACCATATTTAATACCTAAGTTCAGGGGTATGACTGGAAGGGGATGAAGAAGGTTTTGTAAAAATCCGATCAGCCATTCTTGCGTAGTAGATATCTTGACATCACAGCGCCCCCTAGTGATGGATGATCCTCAAACGCGGGTCACATGTGCAAAATCTTATTTGGACTATGGGTTATGAAGGACATGTCAAAATCTGTTATGGTTTTAGAATAATCAGCAATTACATTTAGAGCTAGCTAGCTAACAATCACTTATTTTAGCGTTACTTTTCGAAAAAGTCAAAATTCAAAAATCCGGCGCGTTCACTTTTTTTATTTGTCCATTACGCTGTTATATGTGGAGTTTTGCGCGGATTGCATAAAAAATGTAGGAGGAGTTAAACAAGAAAGGTTTAACCTTTGTAGCCATGTAGCGCGAAAACTAGCTGGGAAACGAAGGGTGTGCCAATTCCCTTTATTTTGCAGAATCATCCAATAAACAAAGTGATGTGAAGTTTTTGAGTGTGGGACCAGTAGTTTGGTGGTTATAGGCCAAAACGCATTGTCCTTTGTTATAGCGCCCCCTAGTTGTTGAGGGGTCTGAATTTCTGGGTTTGAGTAGCGGTGCACATTCTGTACTTGGATACCTGATTCAATAGGTTCGTTACAAATCCGCATGGGCCGCCCAACGCGTTTTAGCGGAGAATAATAATTACCCGTAATAATAATAATAATAATAATAATAACTAGAACTGCAAGCAGTTATTAACGGGTTCCAAGCCCACCCACGCCCCGCCCCCTTGAGCATGTTCCTGGACTTCAGTTCAGCGTTCAACACCATTATCTTACAGCATCTGGCGGAAAAACTGAAACATCTGGGCTTCAGCACACCCCTTCGCAACTGCCTGCTAGACTTCCTCACCTCCTGACCTCAGTTGGTCCGGGTCAGACAGAACACCTCTGATGTCATCACCCTCAGCACGGGCTCCCCTCAAGGCTGTGTCTTGAGCCGTTCACCCTGATGACACACGACTGCGTCCCCAGATTCACCACCAATCGCATTGTGAAGTTTTCAGACGACACAACGGTGGTGGGCCTGATTAGAGACGACAAGGACCAGGACCAGGACTGATCCTGAACGTGGAGAAAACGACGGAGATCATCGTGGACTTCAGGAAGAACCGGCCTCACCACGCTCCACTGCTCATCACCAGCTCATCTGTGGAGTATGTCAGGAGCACCAAATTCCTCGGGGTGCACATGACGCACAACCTCTCCTGGTCTGTGAACACCACGTCACTGGGGAGGAGGGCACAGAAGCGCTTGTACTTCCTGCGGAGGATGAGGAGAGCCCTCCTGTCCTGGCCCATCCTCACGACCTTCTACAGAAGCACCATAAAGAGCATTGTGACCAGCTGTCTCTCTGTGTGGTGTGGAGGCTGAAGTGCCTCAGTAGACTGTTGATAAATGGACTATATAATTGTATTGTGGAGCTAAACCATCCTAATCCTAATGAATCCAATCAATTACTTCGACTGCAGTCATGTCTTGATAACATCAAAACCTGGATGACTTTAAATTTTCTGCATTTAAATTCTGACAAGACAGAAGTTATAATCTTTAAACCAGAGTCCTCAAAAAATAAACTTCTTCATCAATCACTTAATTGATGAAGAAGCTCTTGTCTTTGGCAGTCCGCCAAAGACAAGAGCAGACTGCAGCGTGTCATCCGGTCTGCAGAGAAGGTGATTGGCTGCAATTTTCCATCTCTCCAGGACCTGTAAGCCTCCAGGACTCTGAGGCGTGCAGGGAAGATTGTGGCCGATTTTGTGACACCCCAGTCACAAAATAATTCAGACACTTCCCTCTGGCAGGAGGCAGCGGTCCATCAGGACCAAAACCTCACGACACAAAAATATTTTTTTCCCATCCGCTACCAGCCTTATTAACACGGCCCAGAGGCCCCGTGACACTTGACTCTGCCTCTCTCCCCTGTTCAGGTCCTACAAGCTACACCAACGTAGCATCTCCAGACCTTCTGCGTTACATTAACACACAGTCTACCGTGTATATAGCTTTCTGTGTATATCTGTATATACACACTGAGACCGGCTCATTCATTTATGTCCATTGTAGTGGACATTTTGTCCACCTGTATTTCCCTTAAGTATCTGGAGATACCCTATCAAGCCCTATAGTGTTCTGTAGAGGACATCCTGGGCTTTCCAGTGATGTGTCATGTGATAGGTTTGCAAGCTAGGAACTTTACTTTTTTCCCCTCACAAGATGGTCGCCATAATAAAAACCACATTTTATGGAAAGAGGAAAGGTAAGTCAAATATTCTTTATCTATTGCTATTTTTACCATGATAATTATATATATTATTGTTTATTAATGTGTCATCAACAATATTATTACATATGAAAACACTTTAATTATTTATGTTTTGAAATAACAGTCATTTAATGAATGTCAACTGTAGTGGACACCGGGACCATTTTAATTTATTTAATGACTGCACATTGTTGTAGGAGACAGAAGTGAAGCAGAGAGGATTCAGTACCAGATAATAGAGGGAGATTCAGATTTGGAGCTGTCAGATGAGGAAAAGGATGAGAATGAGTATCAGCCTGTGATAGGGGAAGATAGTGACGAAGAAGGAGAGGAAGAAAATGCAGGAGAATCTGATGAGACAGAGTAAGAGCCAGAGAGGGAGCGGGAAAGTCGTCGTCCTCTGTGGGCCAGGACAAACTTGTATGTTTTACTTAGTTTCAAGCTAATGTTTTAAATTTTATTATCATGTTACTGTAGAGTTTGTAGTCTTTATAACAGATGTTAAATGTATGCACGTTGCCTAAAGAAATGCTCGTGAGATTGGTCAATATTATACCCATGACATTGAAATTATGGCATTAATCAAAATTGATGTGTAAAAAATGTATTTTTTTTTATTAACTTGTTAACTTTATTTTTTCCCTCATCCCATCCCATTATAATAGATTCACACCTGTGCTACCTGAGCTTCCTGCCTATCACAATGATCCTAAAATCTGTGAATACTGGAGTCCAATCCAGTACTTTTCACAGTACATCGATGACAAAATCTTTGAAGATCTGGCAGCTTTTACAAATCAAAGACAGCTGCAAACTACAGGAGTGTCTCTGAATACTACTAGTAATAGTAATAATAGTAATATCATCTTTATTGTCATTGAAACATACATTGAAACCTACATTACAACAAAATTTGTTCTCTGCTTTTAACCCATCACCCTTGGGGAGCAGTGGGCTGCCATGTGCGGCGCCCGGGGAGCAATCAGGGGTTAAGGGTCTTGCTCAGGGACCCTGAATGTAGGCACTGGGGATCGAACCGGGTACTTGCATCCTTCAAATGCATTTTGTTTTTTAGCCCAAAACAAAATGTTTTGGGCTAAAGAAAAAAACAAAGTAGGTTACCAGTCATTAGCAAGAAGATGACAAGGGACAGGTTCTACAAGCTAAGAAGCTCACTTAAGATTGTGAATGACCTGGATGTGACTGAAGAGACAAAGAAGTCAGACATTCTTTGGAGAGTCAGACCATTGCTTGACCGTGTGAGGCAAGGTTGTCTCAGCTTTCCAAGGTGTGACAAAGTGTGCATTGATAAGCAAATCATCCCATTCACAGGCCATTGCCCAGTCAGGCAGGATTATCACAGCTAAAATATCCAGAGGAAGATGAAATGTAGAACTGCTTAGTTCTATGTCTTATAGTTTATTGTTGAACTAAATACATGTATTTTTTCTGTTGCAAGTATCAAACAACAGAACAAAGTTACAGAATTTTATTTGTTTTTATCAAATGTCAAAGTTCTCAGGTAAATATCACATTAAAGACAATCTTTTTTCATTTTTTTATTTTCTAAAGCCTGTTCTATTTCCCCATGCAAATCGCCCTATTGTCCTCCACAGTGGACATGCTATAAAATTAAAATTAAAAATATATTTAAAAAAAATTAAAATTGTAATGTGTTTTTTTAGGTCCAAATACATGGGAAATCACACAAAAAAAGAAATTGTAACACACTTTTTTTCTTTGGTTCTCAGGAGGATATATATATATATATATATATATATATATATATATACAGCGTTCACTGAGCGAGAGGTGGGTTACACCCTGGACAGGTCGGCAATCTGTCACAGGGCAACACAGAGACAGACAGGGCAAACAACCATTGTTGCACACACTCACACCTAAGGACAATTAAACTAACAGTCATGTTTTTGAACTGTGGGAGTAAGCCGCAGTACCCGGAGTGAACCCACGCATGCACAGGTAGAACATTCTATTCAACTCCATGCAGAAAGACCCAGAGGATTTGAAAGACCCAGGAGGATTTGAAAGACCCAGGAGGATTTGAACCCAGAAGGCAACAACACTACTCACTGCTTCACTGTGCAGCCTCTGTTTATGACAGTATCATGTAAATCTTAGGCACAAATAAAGTGTTACCTAAACAAAAGTAATTTGTATAGTAAGTATAATATCCACTGACTGTAAAATTACCTGTGAAACACAGCCAAACTGCTTGTTGTTGCAACCAAATGCTATGGGGTTCTGTGTGAGAAGGGAGTAGCAAGATGGCCGCCAGTGACCTCTCCTAGTGACTGGCCGCCATCTTGCTACTCCCTACTCTCACACTTTTGCAAATATGCCCTTCCCACTTGTTTCAATCATTACCATATTTAATACTTTAGTTCAGGGGTATGCCTGGAAGGCAATAAAGAAGGTTTTGTAAAAATCCGATCAGCCATTCTTGCGTAGTAGATTTCTTGACATCACAGCGCCCCCTAGTGATGGACGATCCTCAAACGCGGGTCACATGTGCAAAATCTTATTTGGACTATGTGTTATGAAGGACATGTCAAAATCTGTTATGGTTTTAGAACAATCAGCAATTACATTTAGAGCTAGCTAGCTAACAATCACTTATTTTAGCATTACTTTTCGAAAAAGTCAAAATTCAAAAATCTGCCGCGTTAATTTTTTTTATTTGTCCATTACACGGTTATATATGGAGTTTTGCACGGATTGAACAAAAAATGTAGGAGGAGTTTAACAAGAAAGGTTTAACCTTTGTAGCCATGTAGCGCGAAAACTAGCTGGGAAACGAAGGGTGTGCCAATTCCCTTTATTTTGCAGAATCATCCAATAAACAAAGTGATGTGAAGTTTTTGAGTGTGGGACCAGTAGTTTGGTGGTTATAGGCCAAAACGCATTGTCCTTTGTTATAGCGCCCCCTAGTTGTTGAGGGGTCTGAATTTCTGGGTTTGAGTAGAGGCGCACATTCTGTACTTAGATACCTGATTCAATAGGTTTGTTATAAATCCGCTTGGGCTGCACAACGCGTTTTAATTCCGTAATAATAATAATAATAATAACTAGAACTGCAAGCAGTTATTAACGGGTTCCAAGCCCACCCACGCACCGCCCCCTTGAGCATGTTCCTGGACTTCAGTTCAGCGTTCAACACCATCAAAACTGGAACATCTGGGCTTCAGCACACCTGTTCGCAACTGCCTACTAGACTTCATCACCAACAGACCTCAGTTGGTCCTGGTCGGACAGAAAACCTCTGATGTCATCACCCTCAGCACGGGCTTTCCTCAGGGCTGCGTCCTGAGCCCCCTGCTGTTCACCCTGATGACACACGACTGTGTCCCCAGGTTCACCACCAATCACATTGTGAAGTTTGCAGACGACACGACGGTGGTGGGCCTGATTAGAGACGACAACGACCAGGACCAGGACCAGGACCAGGACTGATCCTGAACGTGGAGAAAACGAAGGAGATCATCGTGGACTTCAGGAAGAAATGGCCTCGCCATGCTCCACTTCTCATTAACAGCTCAGCTGTGGAGGTGGTCAGCAGCAATAAATTCCTCGGGGTGCACATAACACACAACCTCAGCTGGTTTGTGAACACCATGTCACTGGAGAAGAGGGAACAGAAGCACTTGTACTTCCTGCGGAGGATGAGGAGAGCCCACCTGTCCCCGCCCATCCTCACGACCTTCTACAGCAGCACCATCTATCTGCTCCCCACTCCCTTCCAATTAAGCATGTCATAATATTTATTACTTTCTTGCATTTGTCTAAAAAAAGTAGATGCAATGCAGTTTTGCATTGCATTACATTGAAATGACTGTTGTCATTTCAGCTTTTAACTTTTTGTTCTCTCTCTTTTTTCTTCATAGTAGGTACACCTGATCTGACGTTCTGTTGACTGTGAAATCATCCAGGGAGGACAGATCACCGACTATTACCATCTAATGTAGAACAGATTACTGGATCAATGTGTGCTTCTGTGCTTGTTTGTCTCTCTTGTTGTGTCTCTGCTCTGTCTTCTGTAACCCCCAGTGGGTCGAGGCAGATGACCGTTCATACTGAGCCTGGTTCTGGTTCTGCTGGAGGTTTTTCCTTCCCGCTAATGGGTGGGGTTTTTTTTCGACTGTCGCTTCATGCTTGCTCAGTATGAGGGATTGCTGCAAAGCCATGGACAATGCAGACGTCTCTCCCTGTAGCTCTATGCTTCTCCAGGAGTAAATGCTGCTTGTCGGGACTTTGAAGCAATCAACTGGTTCCCTTATATAGGAAATTTTTGACCAATCTGTATAATATGATTGATTTTGACTTTGTAAAGTGCCTCGAGATGACATGTTTCATGAATTGGCGCTATATAAATACAATTGAATTGAATTGAATAGAGTCCATCTGTTAAACCTTTTCTGCGTCGCACAAAGACACGATGGTTGGAACCAGAGATCTCAACTTTGGACTCATCAGACCAAAGCACAGATTTCCACTGGTCTAATGTCCATTCCTTGTGTTCTTTAGCCCAAACAATTCTCTTCTACTTGTTGCCTGTCCTTAGCAGTGGTTTCCTAGCAGCTGTTTTACCATGAAGGCCTGATTCACAGTCTCCTAACAGTTGTTCTAGAGATGTGTCTGCTGCTAGAACTCTGTGTGGCATTGACCTGGTCTCTAATCTGAGCTGCTGTCAACCTGCGATTTCTGAGGCTGGTGACTAGGATGAATTTATCCTCCACAGCAGAGGTGACTCTTGGTCTTCCTTTCCTGGGGCGGTCCTCGTGTGAGCCAGTTTCTTTGTAGCGCTTGATGGTTTTTGCGACTGCACTTGGGGACACTTTTAAAGTTTTCCCAATTTTTCGGACTGAATGACCTTCAGTTCTTAAAGTAATTATGGCCACTCGTTTTTCTTTACTTAGCTGCTTTTTTCTTGCCATAATACAAATTCTAACAGTTTATTCAGTAGGACTATCAGCTGTGTATCCACTTGACTTCTGCACAACACAACTGATGGTCCCAACCCCATTTAAGAGGCAAGACATCCCACTTATTAAACCTGACAGGGGACACCTGTGAAGGGAAAACCATTTCAGGTGACTATCTCTTGAAGCTCATTAAGAGAATGCCAAGAGTGTACGAAGCAGTAATCAAAGCAAAAGGTGGCTACTTTGAAGAACCTAGAATATAAGACATATTTTCAGTTGTTTCACACTTTTTTGTTAAGTATATAATTCCACATGTGTTAATTCATAGTTTTGATGCCTTTAGTGTGAATCTACAATTGTCATAGTTATGAAAATTAAGAAAACTCTTTGAAGGAGAAGGTGTGTCTAAACCACCTCCTCCATTACCATCTGGTACGCTGGTGCCACCGCCAAAGACAAGAGCAGACTGCAGCGTGTCATCCGGTCTGCAGGGAAGGTGACTGGCTGCAATTTTCCATCTCTCCAGGACCTGTAAGCCTCCAGGACTCTGAGGCGTGCAGGGAAGATTGTGGCCGATTTTGTGACACCCCAGTCACAAAATATTTCAGACACTTCCTTCTGGCAGGAGGCAGCGGTCCATCAGGACCAAAACCTCACGACACAAAAACATTTTTTTCCCATCCACTACCAGCCTTATTAACACGGCCCAGAGGCCCCGTGACACTTGACTCTGCCTCTCTCCCCTGTTCAGGTCCTACAAGCTACACCAACGTAGCATCTCCAGACCTTCTGCGTTACATTAACGCACAGTCTACCATGTATATAGCTTTCTGTGTATATATATATATATATATATATATATATATATATATATATATATATATATATATATATATACACAGCGTTCACTGAGCGAGAGGCGGGTTACACCCTGGACAGGTCGGCAATCTGTCACAGGGCAACACAGAGACAGACAGGACAAACAACCATTCTTGCACACACTCACACCTAAGGACAATTTAGAGAAGCCAATTAAACTAACAGTCATGTTTTTGAACTGTGGGAGGAAGCCGGCGTACCCGGAGTGAACCTACGCATGCACAGGTAGAACATTCAAACTCCATGCAGAAAGACCCAGAGGATTTGAAAGACCCGGGAGGATTTGAAAGACCCAGGAGGATTTGAAAGACCCGGGAGGATTTGAAAGACCCGGGAGGATTTGAAAGACCCAGGTGATTGAACCCAGAAGGCAACAACACTTCTCACTGCTTCACTGTGCAGCCTCTGTTTATGACAGTATCATGTAAATCTTAGGCACAAATAAAGTGTTACCTAAACAAAAGTAATTTGTATAGTAAGTATAACATCCACTGACTGTAAAGTTACCTGTGAAACGTTTTCACACAGCCAAACTGCTTGTTGTTGCAACCGAATGCTATGGGGTTCTGTGTGAGAACGGAGTAGCAAGATGGCGGCCAGTGACCTCCCCTAGTGACTGGCCGCCATCTTGCTACTCCCTACTCTCACACTTTTGCAAATAGGCCCTGCCCACTTGTTTCAATTGTGTTCATAAACAGACACAATAAAAAATGCAAAAAGCATCATGCTAACCTTTAGAATTAGGCTTATTGGATTTTACTACTTAATAACTCTCTGTCACAGCCTCTAACCTGCTGGTGATACACTTGGGCCTGGTGTCTCCTGGCTGGCTTCTCCAGGTTGGTCACTGCTGCAGGGTTCTGTCTGGTCCTGGTCTGGCCCTGGTTTTTGCCTCTTTAAGAAGAACTGTGAGATATTCTCTTTTCTCTTCATTTGGGCTCTACACAAAATAAGGCAGCCTGGTATTTAGACTCCATGACTGTATGGCAAAGACAACACTATTTTAAATATTATTTAAACAATAGTTTTTAGTTTTCTGTAGCTAGCTAAAATAATACTAAATTAAAAATAGATTAATTAAATTAATTAATATAACTAGTTAGGTTATAATTCAAAGCTTTCATATGACATAGCCTATTTACATTTCAGTCATTATAAACTTAACAATGGTTTTTCACATATTCTTACCACACACATTTCAAGCAAGAGCTGGGAGATATATCCTGGCCAAATTAATAAAACATTACAGGGCAGCATGTGCACTGAAACATATGTTAAAAGAATCTGTCTAAAACACGATCTATCAGCACTAGCATGGCTAATATAATAAACGAGGCACTACGGACGGAGCGGTGCACAACCATTTTTTTTTTCTTTTTAGAAATGTATGACAAGTGCCGCCTCTCATTAGGAAGGTAACACAGCGGTTACCGCTGAGCGGTAAAATGTTGTAAATACCTGCAAAACTCCTCAACGGTGTACTCTAAAGCCGCGGGTGTGTTTTGGATCAAGCAGGAACCACATGTCAGCTTAACCAATGAACAGCGTCAGTGCGCAGCATGTAGGCTGCTACTGCATGGGCTGCCTTCAGGGACAGTCGGAAATTACAGTTTTCCTGGCAAATCTTTGCCGATCTCATAAGTATTATATGTTAAAATTACCATTTCCAGTGGGGTGGCAGTAGGGGGTGGCAAGGGCTCTGTTGGGGGTGGCAAATGCCACCCCTACCACCCCTCTGGCTCCGCAACTAGCTACATTCAATGTAAAGCTTATGTATATAAGTGTGTGTGTAAAAAATCCATATATAATCAAATACTGCCATCTACTGGAAATTTTAAATCCCTACATGGGCACATTTCGGAAATGTTATTCTCTTTAAATTCATAAATAAATTCTTTAAAAACAGAACAGTTTGCTCTAACATTCTTCCAATGTTATATATATATATATATATATATTTAAGCTATATACACAGACACCGATCTACATACAACAGCAATAGACCCCTTGCATCTGACGTCACAGTCACGTGATCGGGGGGGGCGCGCCTCCATCTTGGTGGGCACGCTAGCCTGACAGCCCGTCTACTACATGACAAAACGGGTGATTTAGAGCGTACTTTTAGTTAGTTTATTTTTGGAATCTAAACAATGTCTACCACTTGTTGTGCTCCCGGTTGCACAGAGAGGCATTCCAAATCGTTGGATGTACGTTTCTGTCGTTTACCAAAGGATGAGGAAAGAAGAAAGAAATGGATATTTTCAATGAAAAGAGCGCAGGCAGACACTCCAAATGGACTGGGGGATCCATCATACTCCGGTAAATACAACTTAATTCTGCTCTATTCATTGTTCTACTTAAATAGCGGCGGAGGGGAGGTAGCGATCGCTACACGGGCCGGAGAAGCCGCTGTTGCTGCTGTAGCCGCCGCTGTCTGGAGCAGCAGACAGCGGCGGCTTCTCCAGCCGGTGCAGCGATCGCTACACTGGCCGGAGAAGCAGAGTTAATGCGCTACAGCAGCCGCCGCTGTCTGAAGCAGCAGACAGCGGCGGCTTCTCCAGCCGGTGTAGCGATCGCTACACTGGCCGGAGAAGCCGCTGTTGCTGCTGTAGCCGCCGCTGTCTGGAGCAGCACCCGCTTCTTGCTGCTCCAGACAGCGGCGGCTCTCCGGCCAGTGTAACGATCGCCACCTCCCCTCCCGCCCGTTCACGGGCATACACTCTACGAGTTTTTCAGTCGTGGTACTTATATTCAGCTACGGAACCGCGGGGTTTAAAAGACCACCGCTCACGACCTGTGTACGGCGCGACCGGAGTGCTCATACTGTTCGTGCCCCGGTGGGTGACAGGGACCCAGACCACGGGAGGCACCGGGCGTCAGGGGGAACGGAGGGGAGAGAGGAAAGACGAGACGCGCCGCCGGCCGCGCGGACGGCAGACCGCCCGGCCCGCACCCCCGTACGGAAAAAGACGGCCAGCGCGTACAGTGTACGCCCGGCTAAGTTATGAGAATAAAAAACATTAGACTCACCCTTCCACGGACAACTGCTACATCATTCAGGTAACAAACAGACAGTTCACGTATCCATCCGGCAGTGAACTGTTTGTGCGCTTCCAAACTCTTGTACGCCTTCATCTGATCGCCACTGTACGTTGGGGTGGGTGACAACACAAGGTAGTTCACCAGATCCGCGTAGCAAACTGATGGCCAATCATCGGGATTACTAGAAAAAACCTTATCAGGAAGAGCCAAAGGGTCCGCATTACCGATCCTTGCACATTTAGCGAAGTAAGCTGCCTTATCAGAAGGCTGTAACTCATCCACGTAAGACTTTGTTTGCATGTTGGCGCGTTGTGTAGACAATGGCATTGCAACCAATATGGCCGCCACGCAAGGGGTTCTGGGTAACGAGTCACGTGGTTGCAAGGGGTCTATTATCAACAAAAAGAAATCAACAAAAAACCTAATCACCCTCAGAACGGGCTTCCCCCCCCCCTCCCCACAAATCATGTCTATCCAGTAATTTAGGACCATTTTGTTTGTTTTTGGTGTTTAATGTACTTTTCTCTACTTCCATCGCTGTACCCATTAGCACATATTGTGTTTATGCCGGAAACACTGTAACTGTAAAGCATGAGGATTATCTATCATAAAATCTTACTTATGGAAGGTAATTCCCCAGGATCTGGTTCCTGGTGTCCTTTTATATGCGCACCCATAAGCGGAGTAAAAGTCTGGCTTCCTGGGACGTAGCTCTGGAAGTTTGCTTACTTTCAATACAAAACCGAAATTATTTATTAAGTTAGACAATCGTTTAATTCAATCAATTGGTCCCATGTAGCCCCTAAAGGGGTGACGTTTTCAGTCAGTTGATTTAGCTGAAAATCGGGTGAGAATTCACCGGATTCAGAGTGTCTGAAACATAAAGTACATTTTCCTGAATTGACTTGTATTCTCTATCATAGACATATATAAAGATTATATATGTCTATGATAGAGAATACAATCTATATGTCATATATAAAGATTATATATGTCTATGATAGAGAATACAATCTCTTATATTATGTCTATGTTCTCTATGGTCTGACCTAAGATGGCAGCTTGGTCTGACCTAAGATGGCTGCTTTGACGTCACTTCCTGTGATGTGCCCAAATATGGGCAAAATGGCCACCCTGTTCAAAGCTCTGCAGTCAGAGCTCTGGATGATGAAAGCTGTGAACTGATCACAAACTTCATAAATTCGTTAATAATCAACGGTTGGCTCTAAAATTCTGAAAATATTCATGGATCTCAAAGAGTGCTTTATCTAACCACAGGATTTTTTTTATGGTCATTAAAAAAATGGATTCAGAGAAATAAAATATTAAACTTTATAGTCTTGTACCATTTATTTTCAAAGTCTTGTAAATTGGTCAAACTCGCCTGGATTTTTACCAAACTGAAATCAATGTTTATTCTGCATGTGCTTTACAAATAGAGGCCATATTTTGGGGGGTTGAACAATATTTGTGGAAAATACATTGATTTCTCCATTTTACAAACTTTTAAAAATTCAGAGTGTAGCACTTCAAAAAAAAACAATACATGCAGTGAGAGAATTGTTACACCTTATTCACAGAATACATCCTGAAAATCTGGGATCAAAAAATTGATTTTAAAGCATTTTTTATTCTTTACTTTATTGTTTTTATTATTCTCCAGGTTTTTTAACACTTTTGGAAATAGGCTCCGCCCACTTGTTTTAATCATTACCATATTTAATACCTGAGTTCAGGGGTATGACTGGAAGGGGATGAAGAAGGTTTTGTAAAAATCCGATCAGCCATTCTTGCGTAGTAGATTTCTTGACATCACAGCGCCCCCTAGTGATGGACGATCCTCAAACGCGGGTCACATGTGCAAAATCTTATTTGGACTATGGGTTATGAAGGACATGTCAAAATCTGTTATGGTTTTAGAATAATCAGCAATTACATTTAGAGCTAGCTAGCTAACAATCACTTATTTTAGCGTTACTTTTCGAAATAGTCAAAATTCAAAAATCCGGCGTGTTAACTTTTTTTATTTGTCCATTACGCAGTTATATATGGAGTTTTGCGCGGATTGCATAAAAAATGTAGGAGGAGTTTAACAAGAAAGGTTTAACCTTTGTAGCCCTGTAGCGCGAAAACTAGCTGGGAAACGAAGGGTGTGCCAATTCCCTTTATTTTGCAGAATCATCCAATAAACAAAGTGATGTGAAGTTTTTGAGTGTGGGATCAGTAGTTTGGTGGTTATAGGCCAAAACGCATTGTCCTTTGTTATAGCGCCCCCTATTTGTTGAGGGGTCTGAATTTCTGGGTTTGAGTAGCGGTGCACATTCTGTACTTGGATACCTGATTCAATAGGTTCGTTACAAATCCGCATGGGCCGCCCAACGCGTTTTAGCGGAGAATAATAATTACCCGTAATAATAATAATAAATAATTTAAAAACAGACGAAAAACAATAGGGTTCTCTGCTCACAGAGCAGACGAACGGCATAGCCGTTCGCCTGCGCTGCGGGCTTGGAACCCTAATAATAATAATAATAATAAATAATTTAAAAACACTAGAAAAACAATAGGGTTCTCTGCTCACAGAGCAGACGAACGGCATAGCCGTTCGCCTGCGCTGCGGGCTTGGAACCCTAATAATTTAAAAACACACGAAAAACAATAGGGTTCTCTGCTCACAGAGCAGACGAACGGCATAGCCGTTCGCCTGCGCTGCGGGCTTGGAACCCTAATAATAAATAATTTAAAAACACTAGAAAAACAATAGGGTTCTCTGCTCACAGAGCAGACGAACGGCATAGCCGTTCGCCTGCGCTGCGGGCTTGGAACCCTAATAAATAATTTAAAAACAGACGAAAAACAATAGCCGTTCGCCTGCGCTGCGGGCTTGGAACCCTAATAATAAATAATTTAAAAACAGACGAAAAACAATAGGGTTCTCTGCTCACAGAGCAGACGAACGGCATAGCCGTTCGCCTGCGCTGCGGGCTTGGAACCCTAATAATAATAATAATAATAAATAATTTAAAAACGCACGAAAAACAATAGGGTTCTCTGCTCACAGAGCAGACGAACGGCATAGCCGTTCGCCTGCGCTGCGGGCTTGGAACCCTAACTAGAACTGCAAGCAGTTATTAACGGGTTCCAAGCCCACCCCCGCCCACTTGAGCATGTTCCTGGACTTCAGTTCAGCATTCAACACCCTCATCGCACAGCATCTGGTGGAAAAACTGGAACAACTGGGCTTCAGCACATTCCTCACCACTTTCTCACCTCCTGACCACTGTCGGTCCGGGTCTGAAAGACCACCTCTAATGTCATCACCCTCAGCACGGAATCCCCTCAGGGCTGCGTCCTGAGCCTCCTGCTGTTTACTCTGATGACACACGACTGCACCCCCAGGTTCACCCCCAATCACATCATGCAGTTTGTAGATGACACGATGGTGGTGGGCCTGATCAGAGATTACAACGACCAGAACTACAAAGAGGAGGTGGAGCAGCTGGTGGGCCAATGCAGAGACAACAGCCTGATCCTGAACGTGGAACAGACGAAGGAGATCATCGTCGACTTCAGGAAGAACCGGCCTTGCCAGGCTCCACTTCTCATCAACAGCTCAGCTGTGGAGGTGGTCAGCAGCACCAAATTCCTCAGGGTGCCGTCACAGACAACCTCAGCGGGTCTGTGAACATCACGTCACTGGTGAAGAGGGCACAGAAGCCCTTGTACTTCCTGTGGAGGATGAAGAGAACCCACCTGTCGCCGCCCATCCTCACAACCTTCTACAGAAGCATGATAGAGAGCATTGTGACCAGCTGTCTCTCTGTGTGGTGTGGGGGCTGCAGCACCTCTGACTGGAGGAACGTGAGGAGAGTGGTGAGGACAGCAGAAGGGATCATCGGGGCTCCTCTCCCCTCCATTAAGGACATTTCATCCCAACGCTGCATGTCCATCATCAGAGACCCTTCACACCCCCACCATGGACTGTTCTCCCTATATATATATATATATATACATATATACATATATATATATATATATATATATACATATATATACATATATATTAGGGCTGTCAGTTTTAACGCGTTAACTTTGTTAGACCATAACGCCGACAATTTTTTTTGTCGCCGTTAATCACGCGTCAAAACAAAAACACCGTTCCCTAATGTTTTTTCCCCCGCCGCGCTCTCCGGACTGTGTTTCTTTTACCCTTGGCGCTTTCCGTAGTTTCAAGAGTGCTAGAGAACTGTAGCAAAACAGACCCGCGCTCACTGTTGCCAAAGACTGTTTATTTCATGCGACTTTGGGCTTCTTTTTTCTAAAAGCGCTTGTAAATTTCATGAGTCACGGGTTGCGGGTTTTTTGGCAGGTTTCTGAAAGTGAAATCGCTTATTTGGGCTCTAAAATAAGTGACGAAATAGGGGTTATTATGAGACCTGCCTGCACTACAGACACTTAGTGTGTCCAGCTGAAATATCCCTCCGCCATAGGAGCCGACGGTAGTAAAGGCAGAAGGAGGAACTCTGCCCGTATTTTCTGCAGTTTACGGTGCAATAACCAATGCTAACTGCTGAAAGTAGATTAAGCAGTGCAGATCATTTTAAGCAGAGATTGGTTCTGAAGATGAGTTTTTACACGTTGATAACATTGCAGAAACCCCAACCCATAAACCGTACTTTAATGCTTATTAATTTGTTGTCTCTGTATTTGACAAACTAAGGCTGAATCACGTTGCCAAACGAAGGACCTGGAGTTACTAATCAGTTCCTAAACAGTCTCTTTCAAGGGTATTAAGCTCCTGGCCCAGTTGCAAGCAAAGTGTAAGACTGGAATGTCCTGGAAATTTAAAACCTTTTTCCAGGCTTAAACTCTATGAATATGGATATAAACAGCAAGCAAAAATATTCAAAGAAATTATTGTTGTTGGTGTGAAAGCTCAGAATTAGATGTGTGAGAGAGAGAGAGTGAAAAAATTAACAAAACTTATGACTTTATTGAAATGTACAATTTTTATTAATTTATATGTTTATGCATAATACCATGTCTGTCTTTGTTTAAGAGGCCAAAAAAATATATCGGCAGGAAAACAGGTATTTATTTACACATTTGTTTACACATTGTGTTAACATCAGGGCGTCATGATTAGTCATTTAGCCATTATAGTCCAGAGTTTAACATTTGGCACTAGGATGTTTTCATTCCAATTCTGAAAAAAGTGCTTGAAAAATAACAAAATAAAAATATTTTTTGTACAAGCATGTATTTTATTAGTGTCATTTATTGCAAAATTGCATATTAAAATGCCCAAACAGGCTATTACACTTTCAGAAATAAAAGGATAAAATATGCGATTAATTTGCGATTAATCTCGAGTTAACTATCGACATTATGCGATTAATCGCGATTAAAAATTTTAATCGTTTGACAGCCCTAATATATATATATATGTATGTATGTATGTATGTATGTATGTATGTATGTATGTATGTATATATATATATATATATATATATATATATATATATATATATATATATTAATCCCAGGTTTAAAATCCTAGCAGGGCAACCAAGAGCTCACTTCTCTCGCTGAAAGCAAAAGAAAAAACTGGTTGTTCAAAATGTTCAGTTATTAAATGTGTTCAGAACTTAAATCGTTCAATAGTTTGAGACAGTTGAATCCAGATGGGAAACAAAATGGAAATCCAGCTTTCCTCCATTTGTTTTTTTTAAGTCAGACACTCCAGAGCATGCACAATTTTAATGTTATGCTAAGTTTTCTTTTGTATATGACATCCTACTTTTAGTCAGTAAAGTAGACATGGATGTTCAGCTCCTTGTTTCATGACAATAAATATTGTCAAAAAGTACTTAAATAAGACTAAATTAAATTCATTTGAATCAAGGCATGCAGATGTTGATACAACTACAGCACTTCTGACTGGAGGAATGTGAGGAGAGTGGTGAGGACAGCAGAAGGGATCATTGGGGCTCCTCTTTCCTCCATCAAGGACATTTCATCCCAACGCTGCATGTCCCGAGAATTGTTGGTGGGCTCTATACCTGGTGTTGTTTTAGTAAGTTTTAGTCCTTGTTTGCTCTAGTTTAATCACCTGATTTAGTCCCGTGTTTAGTCCTTCTTTTGCCCACAAATTAAATAATTATTGCTCAGTCTAGTTGAATAATGTCATGTTGAAATTAAGAAATAATTAAACCAAAATGACTCCCTGAATTGTAAATTCTTTTACATTTCTTAATATTAAATTCCGGGACAATGAATGACACCCCATTATTGCTATTTGGGTTTTTTGAAGCATCTGTAAAAACGTGGATATATTCATAATAGTTATTGTCTAAATATGATTGTACTGAATTAGAATCTAAATAGTTTCCTTTTTCCCTTTTCTCCAACAAAGTTAAATCAACAACACTATTAGGAAATAAAGACGGATGAACTGGTGAAAGAGGAACTGTTTGACTAATATTTATATAATCTAAATCAAATTCTTTTATAATATTTTCTATATCCCAACCAAAAGATTTTAAATTCTTTTTTCCCTTTTCCCAACTAGGTTTTAAAATTTCTTGACATAGATGATTTTCCTTATGTCCCTTTAAATGACACCAATAATAAGTATTTAACTGTAATCTTCTAAGATGAAGTGGTAACTCTCCCATTTCTACTAATAAAGCAGACGTTGGAGTTGTTCTGATAGCTCCTGTACATAATCTCAAGGCTTGATACTGAATATTATCTAATTTTTTGAGTAGTGTTTCTGATGCTGATCCAAAAGCTATACTTCCATAATCAAATACCGACCTTATTAAACCAGTATATATTGCTTTCAATGCTTTCCTCTCAGCACCCCACTCACTCCCCACCAAACACCTCATTACATTTAAAACTCTCTTACACTTATCCACTACTTTTTGAATATGAATTTTCTAATTAAGTTTTTCATCCAACCACAAACCCAAAAACTTAAATTCCTTTACCCTCTCTAATTCATGATTAGCAATTTTAAAATTTCTGATACTTTCTTCCTCGTGAAAAATAAAGTCTTTGTTTTGTCTATAGAAATTTTAAATCCCCATTTAAAAGACCAATTTTCTATATTATTAATTGCTTCTTAAGCCTTTTTAACAATGAAATTAAAATTTTTACCCCTCTTCCAAATTGCTCCATCATCAGCAAATAAAGAAAACCCCATTCCACTCTCCAAATTGTCAAACATATCATTAATCATAATAGAAAAAAACAAAGGACTCACTATACTTCCCTGTGGTGTACCATTTTCAACAAAAACCTTTTCTGACAAATGTTGTCCGATTTTTACTTGTATTGATCTATCTTATAAAAAATCTTTTATCCAATAAAACATTGATCCACTAATTCCCATTTTTTTCAATTTAATTAAAAAAACCTTTCCACATCATGTCATAGGCTTTCTCTATATCAAAGAAAACAGCCACCACACTCTCCTTATTAACTTGCCCTTTTCTAATTTCATGTTCTAAACATAGAAGCCCTAATATATATATATATATATATATATATATATATATATATATATATATATATACATATAGCCACTGGCTACATTCAATGTAAAGCTTATGTATATAAGCGTGTGTGTGTAAAAAATCCATATATAATGAAATACTGCCATCTACTGGAAATTTTAAATCGCTACATGGGCACATTTTGGAAATGTAATTCTCTTTAAATTCATAAATAAATTCTTTAAAATTCAACAGTTTGCTCTAAAATTCTTCCAATATATATATATATATATATATATATATATATATATAAGCTATATACACAGACACCGATCTACAGACAACAGCAACTATCAACAAAAAGAAATCAACAAAAAACCTAATCACCCTCAGCACGGGCTTCCCCCCCCCTCCCCAAAAATTATGTCTATCCAGTAATTTAGGACCATTTTGTTTGTTTTTGGTGTTTAATGTACTTCTCTCTGCTTCCATCCCTGCTACCCATTAGCACATATTGTGTTTATGCCGGAAAAACTGTAACTGTAAAGCATGAGGATTATCTATCATAAAATCTTATTTATGGAAGGTAATTCCCCAGGATCTGGTTCCTGGTGTCCTTTTATATGCGCACCCATAAGCGGAGTAAAAGTCTGGCTTCCTGGGACGTAGCTCTGGAAGGTTTCTTACTTTCAATACAAAGTCGAAATTATTTATTAAATTAGACAATAATTTAATTCAATCAATTGGTCCCATGTAGCCCCTAAAGGGGTGACGTTTTCAGTCAGTTGATTTATCTGGAAATCGAGTGAGAATTCACCGGATTCAGAGTGTCTGAAAACATAAACTGAATTGACTTGTATTCTCTCTGAGCGCAGCTTGGTCTGACCTAAGATGGCCGCTGTGACGTCACATCCTGTGATGTGCCCAAATATGGGCAAAATGGCCGCCCTGTTCACAGCCCTGCAGTCAGAGCTCTGGCTGGTGAGAGCTGTGAACAGATCATAAAATTCATAAATTCGTTAATAATCAACGGTTTGCTCTAAAATTCTAAAAATATTAACGGAGTTCCAAGAGTGCTTTATCTAACCACAGGATTTTTTTTATGGTCATTAAAAAAATGGATTCAGAGAAATAAAATATTAAACTTTATAGTCTTGTACCGTTTATTTTCAAAGTCTTGTAAATTGGTCAAACTCGCCTGGATTTTTACCAAACTGAAATCCATGTTTATTCTGCATGTGCTTTACAAATAGAGGCCATATTTTGGGGGGTTGAACAATATTTGTGGAAAATACATTGATTTCTCCATTTTACAAACTTTTAAAAATTCAGAGTGTAGCACTTCAAAAAAAAACAATACATGCAGTAAGAGAATTGTTACACCTTATTCACGGAATACATTCTGAAAATCTGGGATCAAAAAATAGATTTTAAAGCATTTTTTATTCTTTACTTTATTGTTTTTATTATTCTCCAGGTTTTTTAACACTTTTGGAAATAGGCCCCGCCCACTTGTTTTAATCATTACCATATATAATACCTGAGTTCAGGGGTATGACTGGAAGGGGATGAAGAAGGTTTTGTAAAAATCCGATCAGCCATTCTTGCGTAGTAGATTTCTTGACATCACAGCGCCCCCTAGTGATGGACGATCCTCAAACGCGGGTCACATGTGCAAAATCTTATTTGGACTATGGGTTATGAAGGACATGTCAAAATCTGTTATGGTTTTAGAATAATCAGCAATTATATTTAGAGCTAGCTAGCTAACAATCACTTATTTTAGCGTTACTTTTCGAAAAAGTCAAAATTCCAAAATCCGCTGTGTTAACATTTTTTATTTGTCCATTACGCGGTTATATATGGAGTTTTGCGCGGATTGCATAAAAAATGAAGGAGGAGTTTAACAAGAAAGGTTTAACCTTTGTAGCCATGTAGCGCGAAAACTAGCTGGGAAACGAAGGGTGTGCCAATTCCCTTTATTTTGCAGAATCATCCAATAAACAAAGTGATGTGAAGTTTTTGAGAGTGGGACCAGTAGTTTGGTGCTTATATGCAAAAATGCATTGTGCTTTGTTATAGCGCCCCCTAGTTGTTGAGGGGTCTGAATTTCTGGATTTGAGTAGCTATGCACATTCTGTACTTGGATACCTGATTCAATAGGTTTGTTACAAATCCGCATGGGCCGCCCAACGCGTTTTAGCGGAGAATAATAATTACCCGTAATAATAAATAATTTAAAAACCGACGAAAAACAATAGGGTTCTCTGCTCACAGAGCAGACGAACGGCATAGCCGTTCGCCTGCGCTGCGGGCTTGGAACCCTAATAATTTAAAAACACACGAAAAACAATAGGGTTCTCTGCTCACAGAGCAGATTACCCGTAATAATAATAATAATAATAATAATAATAATAAATAATTTAAAAACACCCGAAAAACAATAGGGTTCTCTGCTCACAGAGCAGACGAACGGCATAGCCGTTCGCCTGCGCTGCGGGCTTGGAACCCTAATAATTTAAAAACCGACGAAAAACAATAGGGTTCTCTGCTCACAGAGCAGACGAACGGCATAGCCGTTCGCCTGCGCTGCGGGCTTGGAACCCTAATAATGGAAAAACGCACGAAAAACAATAGGGTTCTCTGCTCACAGAGCAGACGAACGGCATAGCCGTTCGCCTGCGCTGCGGGCTTGGAACCCTAATAATAAATAATGGAAAAACGCACGAAAAACAATAGGGTTCTCTGCTCACAGAGCAGACGAACGGCATAGCCGATGAAAGAAGCTACCCCAGCAATGACGGAGGACAAGCAGCCAACTCTGTCTGTCATCGCCCCATATCCCACCCTGCTTCACTCCCATCCTTGAAGACAGCGCTGTAGTGAGGGACTTAAAGGCTGCTGTAAAGAACAATTTGGGGACAAGGTATGCCAAGCTCTCTATGTCTATATATTTTCTTGTACTTTATATGTGCATTTTCTTATCACTGATTAGTTATAGCAGTAAATGACAATGCCATGTTATCCTCACTCATACTGTAATGACAAAATTTTTCTTCAAGTTAAAAAAAGTTGTTCTTCAAGATATGATGGACAAAAGGACACCTTATATGCAGCAGCAGCGCTGGATCCTCGCTTTAAGCCCCTTCCATTCCTGTCTGCTGCAGAGCAAAATCGTACTTTCTACCGGCTATAGACTGAGGTTGCCAATGCTGTACGTGATTTAAAATTGTTTTTATTAAAAAAGAAACTTTTCATTGATAATAATAGCCATGTTGTCAATAGCCATGTTGTTTTCTTCTTACTTTCTTCTTGTTCTGATATGGTCAGCTCCTATTGTTGACTCCCATTGCTCAAAAAACAAAGGAGTCATTCTCCACAGATTTTTTTCTGTAAATAGTGCGCTGCTGTGTGACGAACCCTTTAATTAGTATTGTAACCAAACTTATTGGGTTCATTACCAGTACTGCATGATTTGGAAAGAGACTGGACTCGGAACTGGGCATATGAGCTGCTGCCTGGCTCAGCAAGACTTTTATTTTTCAAACACTTCCAAACAAAACACCGGCAGGCACTTACTGCCTATGGCAATTATTGAGGGATGTTTGTGACAAAGTGGGTGACAACACCATTTGCCTTAGTTTGTATATTTTAGGTAACATTCTTGTTTGCTTGATTTAGCCAAATCTTATTTATTCTGTAGTCTGGGTAAAATATTGTCAAATTTAGGCATTGTGTAAAATCATTCTGTGTGGATTCATTTAAAGTTGTTGTAGCCATACTCAAAAGATGTTGTTAAAGTGCATTGAAAGCAACAAGTGTGAGTTCAAGCGGAAACTGTTTTTAGGATTACCTGTTTATGGAAGAGTCCATTGGAGGCCATTTTGTGTACCTGAAAATCAGGGTATTTTTTTTTTATTGCAAAAAAAGAACATACAAGAACAATATAGAACATTAATAATTATAAACAAATACAACATTAAAGGGCTTTACAGAACAGAGCAATTATTTTACAATGTCGAAATCAAATCTTTGCTCAAGGGTTGCAATTCTTTAAGGGCAGTTATGATTTGAATGGCTTTAGCATTTGAATTGAATTTTAAGGATTCTATATAGATATTAATAGAAGATGATATTTACCATAAATAATACAAAAATTAACATATAAAAATTCAGTTTTGACAAGTTCACATTTCTCCATCCCAAACAAAACATCCTTATCTGTTAAAGTAATATTGAGATTTCTTTGATGAAAAAAAAGTGACATATCTCTCCAAAATATTTTGGTATAATTACAATCCCAAAAAAGATGAATAAGCTTTTCTTCATTATTTTTTACAAAAAGTACAAAATCAGGGTATTTAAGCAGATAAATTTGAGATTTTCAAGAGGATACAGACCAATAGCTTTAACATCAAATCTATGTAAAATATTGGAAAAAATTATTAATAATAGACTAGTATACTATTTAAATAATAAAGGATATATGTGCTCTCTTTTGGTTCACAGGTGGTTCTAGTTGGCTGGGGGGCGTGGTCCACACATGCGGCTCATTGGAGTGGCTTCCTTCGGCTTCTTAAGGAGAGAGCAGACAGATGGAAGACGCCAGAGCCTTAACCCAGTCGTGGTACGACGTGGCCTCTGACCAGATCCTGAAAACCTGAACCTGTGAGTCTCCTTTGTATCCTGAAATCTAGACTAATGTTGAGTCTCCTGCTTTCTCTAGTTTGCTTGTGGACAATTACCCACCTCGACATCTCGTTTGATGAACTTCGTTTGTGTGTTTGGATTACTCACCCGCTCAGACGGCTTCCCTGAAGAACCAGCGGTCCACGAATCCCCGAAGCTCAGATTCTGCTCTGGCAATCCACTCAGACTCCGTTGGTGTTACCAAGCCGGGCCTGAGACCCCTTCCCTGGATTCGGCTGGTTCTCCACTCTGGTCAACCATCTGTCCCTCCTGTCTGCTGAGGCGCGCTCCGGATTCCTCGCCAGCTTACCATCTGCCCTCCCTCCAGCCACTAGCCACTGTTCAACCACTGAGAGCTGCGGTCACAGAGTTCCCTGTCTCTGTCCCCCCCTTCTGGTTATTTCCCCTGGTTCCCACTCTCTTGTTAACTCCCTCTTTCTCCCGCAGATACTCCGGCTCTGACGTTCAGACCTCAATCGATCCAGCACCTTGTTGATCACTTGAAAAACGTGATAGAAGAAGGCTCTGGCCAGAGAAGCCCAGCAGATACCTTCGGACGGCAATTAGCCGCGCAACAGGAACAGCTACAGGCAGGCCAGCTGACAGCTTTGCTAGGGCTCGGGACAACACAGTCTTTTTGGGCCCCCCCTCTACACCTGCCGCCACCACACACACACACACACACACACACACACACACACACACACACAAAGTCAACTTAACTGTATACTTCATGCCCTGGAAATCTCTGTATTTTATACTGGATATTTTCAACCCATCTATTGAATTTAGTGCACTAGTTGATCTTTTCTTCATAAGAGAACAGCAAGCACTGCAGCCAGAATATGGCCTTTTATGACCTGCTGTATATTTGCCAGTCACTAAGCTTGATGTATCATGAAACTGTTGACCTTTTGGGTTTTGTGATTTTTATTTTATTATTACAATTAAATAATAATAATAATACTAATAATAATAATAATGTTCATAGTGTTTTTTTACATTTTCTCTGTGGGCTCCAGTAACATATGATAAATAATATCTACTTTGAAAGTTAACTTGATTTTATTTACGGTATTAAAATACCAAACAGCCATACTTTCCCTCTTCATTGTTTTACCCCTCCTGTTTTCTCTCTCTCTCCCAGTCTGAGCAGCGCAGCGTGGTTGTTTGTGAGAGACAGCTGAGTGGGCGGGCCAGGCTGAGCCTGCGTGCTGATTGGCTGGCGCCGCTGAGCCATGTACGAGAGGGGAGGGGGAGCAGCAGAGTGCTGCCGTGACACAGACGCGGAGACTTCGGATGAAGCTGCGCGCTGACTGACACTCATTTGTCACACATTTTAATGGCCACTCTGACTGACCATTAAAATTGTCAGTCAGAGTGTGAGTGTCAGTTTTGGGCCCCCCCCCTCTGTCCTGGGCCCGGGACAACTGACCCGTTTGTCCCCCCCTGTCGGCGGGCGTGGCTACAGGCGTTAGGCCAAGCTGTCACCTCCACACAGGAGCAGCTTCAGCTAGTCACTGCTCAGCTCGGACAGCTTACGGCTACTTTCACTTCCGCGTTTGTTCCGCCTGTCACTCAGGCTTCAGATACTCCACCCACCGCAGCTCAAGCAGCTGAGGATTCGGGAGATCCTCCACTCTCAGAAAGTTCTTCCCCGAGTCCTGAGAAGTTCTCGGGTGACAGCGGGAATTGTGGAGGATTTCTTTTCCAATGTAACCTTGTCTTTAATCGTTCCCCTCGCACATTCCCCAACGATCAAGTCAAGATTTCCTATGTGCTCCGTCTATTAACCGGCAGAGCTCTTAAGTGGGCAGAAGACTGTTTCCCTGATTGTGTTTCGTGTGGTTGTTCCTCAGGAGTTTGTCACGGAGTTTAGAATGGTGTTCTCGGCTGAGACTGACTCTGTACAGCAGTCCCGGAATTTACTTACATTGAGACAGCGTGGAAGACGCTTATCTGACTTTTCCGTCGAGTTCGCACTTTTGCTGCAGTCGCTGGCTGGGAAGCCAAGCCATTAAAGGCGATGTTTTTTCAAGCGTTGGATGAAAACTTAAAGGATGAGTTAGCTCGAGTCAAGGAGCCGAGCACCTTTGAGGGCTTGGGCCCCTTAGCTATACAATAGAGTAACACCTTGATGCCATTGCTAAATCATATGTATTATTTAAGTTGACATATGTAAAGTGATACCTGAGAAAAGAAAGTGAAAAAAAAATAAATAAATAAATAAATATATATATATATATATATATATATATATATATATATATATATATATATATATATATATATATATATATATATAAATTATGGGCTTTCTGTATATAAGTGAACACTTAGTACCTGGAACCCAGCACCTGTGGGTGTTTGTGAGAGTGCATTTGTGTATGTGAAATGTATCCAGAAGGAAATTGCTCGATAGTGGTTGTGGAGAACCAAAGGCCCGCCTTCTCCAAGCACCGAGGCAGGCGTCAGGGGACCCATAACCCCGGACTCCTAAAGGGGCCCCCAAAGCAGGGCGCCCAAGAGGGGCCAACACAGGAAATCCGCAACCCCCCCCCCCAAGGAAAGAGGAGAGACGACCCAGAGGAAATCCCCCAGTCTCCGCAATGCCGAAGCCCCCAGGAGCCACGGGGACGAGCCCGCGGGCCCCGCCGGCAGCTGGCCACGCTGAAGTGGACCCGGCCATGGGCCCCGAGGGCCAGAGGCCCCAGGGGCGCCACGCCCCCGTGGCGGGGGCCCCGGCCGAGCCCCGGGGGGCCAGGCCCCGCAAAGCGGCCACCGGGAACGGTGCCAGGCCCCGCAAAGCGGCCACCGGGAACGGGCCGGCACCCACCCGGGAACCCGCCCCAAACCCGAGGACCAGCAATGCGCCAACGGGCCAAGGCGCCTGCCAGTGGAGGGGGGCAGAACGTGGGGGGATGGGCTCCGCACCTAGCGGAGACTTGAGATGTTCTTGGGAAAGGGAGCAGACCGCACCCGAACCTGAAAAAACAAAAAAAACAAAAAGAAAAACTCATTCACACGAGTGCCCCACTCACCACACACAGATTGACAAAAACAAAAAAACAAAAAAAACGGCGTACACACATTCCCACATAACACACACAACCAACAATCCCAAGTGGGGGGCGGAGGGGGGGGGGGTCACCACAGTCCAGTTATACGCCTGCCTGTGCCCGACGCCCGGCCCCGCCCCCGGACCAGACGCCCCCCCGGCCCAGGCCCCACAGGGAGGGGGGGGCCAACACGGCCCGTACGGGCCACCCAAACAGAACCCACCTCACCCCCTAAATACCTAATAAACCCCCACCCTCCCCCACCTTACCTTAGCCACCCCTACCCCCCACCCCTTTCCGGGGAGAGCAGAGGCGTCAGCCCCAGATCCAGCAAGCCGCTCGCCCCCCACAGCAGCCCCCCGCCAAGACCCCGGACCTGGTGGCCCGCTCCTCCTCCAGGCCCGAGACTCCGTGCCGCGATCGGAGAACGGGGGTGTGCAAAAGACCCCGATCCTCCCTACGCCCGCTCAGATGTTGTGTTGTTGCATGTTGTTCTCAAGTGTGTTTAAAACTGGGAGCGCCAAAGGGGTGCCCGGCACAGCCCACCCCCCCTCCGGAAGGAAGCTGGAGCCGGCGCACCCCCTTCAAGCAACTGCCCAGAACCCTCAATGTGTAAATGTGAGAGGGGGTGAAGGGAGCCATCCAAGGCGAGGATCACACAACATAAGCCCTCCCCCAGACATCTTCACCCCCACCCCCCCATACCATGGCCTACATGAATGTGCGTTGTGAAAATCTTTGAAGTGAAAGTGTCTAAAATGCATGATAATATTGGGGAGAGGGATGTCATCAGAACCTCCAGTAACGCCCCACTCCCCAAGGTCCTACATGTGTGGCAGCGTGATGGAGCAGGCTGAGGGAGGAGTCCGGGGATGGGGAGAAAAGGACTGGGGAGCCGTCCCAGGGAGCCAGTTCCCCTACTGACTCCAATAGGCACCCCCGCTCCCCGAAAGCCCACCCGGAGAAGGGGGCCCCGCCAGTGGCACCACCATAGCCCGGGGGCCAGGGAGAGGCCGCAGGGCCCGCGAGCCAACCACCAGGGCTCGTCTAAAGGATTATCTTTTATCCATTTAGTGATGTATTGTAGTCTATTTGCTAAGTAGTAATTATGGAAGTTAAGCAGATCTAGTCCCCTTCTGTCTTTAGTTTTCTGTAGTGTCTTTAAGCTGATACGGGGTGGTTTATCTTTCCAAATAAATTTAGAGATAGAAGAGTCTAGAGATTTAAACCAGTCGGATGATGGTTTATTGGGGATCATTGAAAATAAGTAATTAATTATAGGTAAGACCATCATTTTAATTGAAGCTACCCTACCCATGAGTGAAATTGGAAGCGATTTCCATCTTTCAAGATCCTCTATCTTTTTTAAAAGGGGGATGTGGTTAGATTTGACTAAATCCGCTAGTTTAGACGACACAGTAATACCCAAATATTTAATATTTCCTGATTAAAAATGTAAATCCAGGGGGTTCTGAAAAGAGCAATTTATTGGCAGTACCGTAGATTTAGACCAGTTTATAGAGTAATCTGAAACCTTTGAGAAGGATTCTAGTAATCTAATTACTTGAGAGAGGGAAGAGTTTGAGTGCTGAAGATAGAGTAATACATCATCAGCATAAACACTAATCTTATGCTCTATATTCATGCATTTTATACCTTTGACAACCTTTGTTTGTCTAATTGTTGCTGCTAGAGGTTCAATAAAAATGGCAAAAAGTGAGGGGGAAAGCGGGCATCCTTGCCTTGTGCCCCTCTGAAGACAAAAGCTGGAAGATGTTTGATTATTTGTCCCGACACAGGCTGTAGGAAAGCTGTATAAAATTTTTAACCAATTTATAAAAAAATTGCCAAAACCAAATTTATGTAGAGTAGCGAATAAAAAAATCCAATTTACTCTATCAAATGCTTTTTCTGCATCTAAAGTTAGAGTTGTGGTCCCCTGCTTGCCATGCTCGGTGTCTTCAATCCGCTCGACCTGTCTCTCATTCCACTAGTACGCCTCCTGAATCGGTGGATGCTATTGATCTCACTCGCGTTCCCGAGCAGTATCACGATCTGCGACTAGTGTTCAGTAAGAGTCAGGCTTGCTCGCTTCCTCCACATCGCCCTTATGACTGCGCTATCGACCTGCTACCTGGGGCTCCGCTACCCACCAGCCGCCTCTACAACATCTCGAGGTCTGAACGTCAGGCGCTCGAGATGTATATAGGTGAGTGATTGTCGGCTGGTTTAATCCGCCCTTCCTCCTCTCCCTTAGGTGCGGGTTTCTTTTTTGTTGGGAAGAAAGATGGGTCCCTCCGGCCTTGTATAGACTACCGAGGGCTAAATCAAATAACAGTTAAAAACAAATACCCGCTTCCCCTATTGTCTTCTGCTTATTTTCACCAAGCTCGACTTGCGTAACGCTTATCATTTGGTTTGGGTCAGAGAGGGGGATGAATGGAAAACTGCTTTCAAGACACCATTAGGTCACTTCGAATATTTGGTTATGCCGTTTGGGTTATGTAACGCCCCAGCAGTTTTCCAAGCTTTGGTGAATGATGTTCTCCGCGGTTTTTTGAACGTTTTTGTGTTCGTCTATTTGGATGACATCCTTATTTATTCCAGTAACCCTGAACAGCACAAACAACATGTCCACCTGGTTCTCCAACGGTTACTAGAGAACCGCTTTTTTGTTAAGGCTGAGAAATGCGAGTTTCATCAGCGTTCCATTTCGTTCCTCGGCCTTATTTTAGAGGGTGGACAGGTTAGATCCGACCCAGAGGAGATAGGAGCGGTAGTTGAGTGGCCTACTCCGGACTCCAAGAAACAGCTCCAGAGGTTTTGGGGTTCGCTAACTTCTATCGACGCTTTATTAGATATTACAGCCAGATTGCTACCCCTCTGCATGCTCTTACATCCACTAGGGTCCCATTTGTCTGGAGTCCTGAAGCTGAGGCCTCCTTTAATCAGCTTAAGACCAGGTTTTCGCAGGCTCCTATTCTCATCCACCCTAACCCAGCCAAACAGTTAACTCTGGAAATAGATGCTTCTGACACCGGGGTCGGTGCAGTTTTATCCCAGCAGTCTGAGACCGACGGTAAATTACACCCATGTGCCTTTTTTTCTCGCCGGCTGTCCCCAGCCGAGCGGAACTATGACGTGGGAGACCGCGAACTGCTGGCTATAAAGTTGGCTTTAGAGGAGTGGCGACACTGGTTAGAGGGATCCGAGCAGCCCATAATCATCTGGACTGATCATAAAAACCTCGCCTATTTGCAGTCAGCCCGACGTTTAAATCCTCGTCAAGCCCGCTGGTCACTGTTCTTCTCCAGATTCAACCTCAATATAACCCTATCGTCCAGGATCCAGGAACATTAAACCAGACGCCTTGTCAAGACAGTTCGCACCTCAAGAACAGGACAGTGAACCTGCAACCATCCTCCCTCCCTCATGCACCGTGGGTGCGCTGCATTGGGACCTGGAGGATCGCATTAACCAAGCATTGCAGCTTGACCCGGATCCTGGAACCGGCCCTCCTGGCCTGAAGTATGTACCCAGATCCGTTTGTCCCGATGTTCTTCGTTGTAGTCACAACTCCAAATTCTCCGCCCATCCAGGAATTTTCCGTACACAGTCTCAAGTACCCCGATGGTTTTGGTGGCCATCATTGACTACTGACGTTCGCAATTACGTCCAGGCCTGCTCCGTTTGTGCCCGTAATAAGCCATCGAATCAACCTCCTTCTGGTCTTCTTCATCCACTTCCCGTTCCTAAGCGCCCTCGGTCCCACATAGCCCTAGACTCCCCATGTCTCAGGGAATGACCACTATTCTAACGGTAGTGGACCGTTTTTCTAAGTCCTGCCACCTCATCCCCATTCGCAAATTGCCCAACGCCCTTCAGACCGCTCAACTCCTGATCAGACATGTATTCCGACTCCATGGCATCCCCACAGATATCCTTTCTGACCGGGGCCCCCAATTTGTGTCTCAGGTTTGGAGGCACTTCTGTTCTGAGGGTGGTCTTGGGGTGGCGAGGTAAGGGGTTCCAGTTCCTCATCGACTGGGAGGGCCGTGGTCCTGAGGAGCGGTCTTGGGTTCCTGGGTCAGGGCCAGGAGGCGACCGTTGAGGGGGGGGAGGGGGGGGGTAGTGTCAGGATGCTCTGTTTTCCGTGCTCTCTTTTGGTTCACAGGTGGTTCTAGTTGGCTGGGGGCGTGGTCCACACATGCGGCTCATTGGAGTGGCTTCCTTCGGCTTCTTAAGGAGAGAGCAGACAGATGGAAGACGCCTTAACCCAGTCGTGGTACGACGTGGCCTCTGACCAGATCCTGAAAACCTGAACCTGTGAGTCTCTTTTGTATCCTGAACTCTAGACTAACGTTGAGTCTCCTGCTTTCTCTAGTTTGCTTGTGGACAATTACCCGCCTCGACATCTCGTTTGATGAACTTCGTTTGTGTGTTTGGATTACTCACCCGCTCAGACGGCTTCCCTGAAGAACCAGCGCTCCACGAATCCCCGACGCTCAGATTCTGCTCTGGCAATCCACTCAGACTCCGTTGGTGTTACCAAGCCGGGCCTGAGACCCCTTCCCTGGATTCAGGTGGTTCTCCACTCTGGTCAACCATCTGTCCCTCCTGTCTGCTGAGGCGCGCTCCGGATTCCTCGCCAGCTTACCATCTGCCCTCCCTCTAGCCACTAGCCACTGTTCAACCACTGAGAGCTGCGGTCACAGAGTTCCCTGTCTCTCTCCCTCCGTTCGTACCTGCATGTGGGCTAAACACTTGAAAAACATGACAAGCACAAGTAAATAAAGAAAGTGTAGTGGCAGTATTTTTTTTATATAGAAAAAGCATATGATATGATGTGGGTTGAGGGATTATTAATTAAATTATACATGTTGGGTATTAAAGGGAAAATATTTAAATGGATTAAAGACTTTTTAACAAATAGGAAAATACAAGTTAGAATTGGTGAAGTGATATCAGGAAAATATATAGTAGAAAATGGAACTCCGCAGGGGAGTATTATAAGTCCGTTATTGTTCTCAATTATGATAAATTATGTTTTTAAAGATATTGGAAAAGGAATGGGATGTTCACTTTTTGCCGATGATGGAGCTGTTTGGAAAAGAGGGAAAAATGTAGATTTTCATTTTATTTTGATTGTAAAAAATTACAAGAGTTTATTATTGAAATAGAGAAATGGGCGTTGCAATGGGGATTTAAGTTTTCAGTTGAAAAAAAATAAAAAGTAATGATATTTAATCAGAAAAAAACAAACAAGGAAATAAAATTAAAATTATATAACCAAGAATTAGAGCAAGTGTATAAATTTTTTAGGACTATGGTTTGATGAAAAACTAAAATGGAATATGCATATTAAAAAGTTGTTGATAAATGTAAGAAAATCTTAAATATTTTGAGATGCTTGGCTGGCAGTGACTGGGGACCAGATAGGCAATCGCTAAAACAGATTTATACAGGTATGGTAAGATCTAACATAGACTTTGGTTGTATAGTTTACGGTTCAGCAGCTAAAACACATCCGGCTAAATTTGACATTATCCAACATCAGGCATTAAGATTATGTACTGGAGCATTTAAAACCACACCAACAGCAGCAATAGAAGTAGAAATGGGAGATTTGAAGGAGTAGGTAGTTCTCAAGTTTAGATTTAAGAAGAACAAAACTAGAAATAAATTATTGGTTGAATTTAAAAAGGTAATAATTTAGATCATCCAACTTGGGAAATTTTAAATCCATGTTAGGAAAAAGAAATGAGGAGTTTTGGATGGGCAATTGAAAATAAAATAATTTAAAATGAATGATTTAGAAATTACTCAAACAACACCAATATCAATTATACCACCATGGATTTTACCAGAAGCGACAGTAGATATGTCAATAATGGAAAAGAAACAAGATAAATCTTACATTGTAGATAGTTATTCAGTACAGTTACATTTAAACAATTATCAATATATTCAAATTTATACATATGCATAAAAAATAAATGGAAAAATAGGAATTGCATTTGTAGTACCAGAATTCAATATAAGAATGGGAAAACGAATTACAGACGGGTTATCAGTATACACAGGAGAAATTCTGGCAATTTTATTAGCTTTACAATGGGTAGAAGACATAAAACCATTAAAAATAGTAATTTGTTCAGATTCAAGCTCTGCATTATTAAGTTTAAAATATAATAAATCGGATAGTAGGATGGACATTTTATTAGAAATATTTCATACATTATTCAGAATACAAAATATGGGTTTAATAGTTATATTTGCAGATAAAATGGCAAAGAGGGCGATTCAAAATCCTATTAATTTTACAGTTAAAACAAGTAAGTCTGAGGGGAAGAGTATTATTAAAGAAAAACTGGTGGAAAAATGGCAAAAAAGGTGGGAAGAAAAAACAGGAAAATGGTTTTATAAAATTCAGAAGACAGTAAGAGAAAGAAGAAATGGAAGACGAAATAGAGAGGAGGAGAGGGATTTGGGCATACAGGTCTTAATTATACACTCTTTAAGATTCAAAAGCATAATACCGGCAAATGTGATTATTGTGGAAAATATGAAACAATAGAACATGTTATATTAGAATGTCATAAATATGAAAGAGAGAGAAGATATGAGGAAAGAGTTTAAATGTATTAAGGAAAAGGTTAATTTGTTAGATATTTTGAGGAAGCATTTGGGGAGTAAACATATACAAAAAGTTATTCGATATTTAAAAAAAACTCAATTATTTCATAGAATTTGATTATAGAAGGTGTGAATTATATAGATGAGTAGAATAGATAGATAGAGATAGATAGATAGATATAGATAGAGAGATAGATAGATATAGATAGAGATAGAGAGATATAGAGATAGAGATAGATAGACTGTCACGAACAACACTCCATACCAGTAAATGGTGGTAATCCTGCTAAAAGTTTGTTGCCAACCGCCATTAAATCCAAGAAGAACGTTCAAGAGGAGTAAGAGTTGGTAAGAGTCTTTCAAGGAGAAATGAAATAGAAAATGGAACTCCACAAGGTAGTATTATAAGTCTTTTATTATTTTCAATCATGATAAATTATACATTTAAACAAATAGAAAATGAATTAGGCTGTTCTTTGTTTGCTGACGGTGCTATTTGGAAGCGTGGAAGGAATATAAAATGTATTGTAGGGAAAGTCCACAAAGCAATTCATAAGATTGAACAATGGTCTTACAAATGGAGTTTTAAATTTTTGGTTGATAAAACAAAAGTATTGCTTTTTACTCAGAAAAGAAATCAAGAAGTACAATTGAAGTTATATAATCAGGATCTAGAGAGAGTAAATCAATTTAAATTCTTAGGAGTATGGTTTGATGAAAAACTATCCTGGAAAGTGCACATAGCTAAGGTTATTAAAAAAGATACTTAATATAATGAGATTTTTAGTTGGGTATGAATGGGGAGCAGATAGGAAAGCTATAAGATTAGTTTATATAAATCAAATTAGATCTACAATTGATTATGGAAGTATAGTGTATGGATCAGCAGCTTTATAGGTGGAGGTGGGTGAAATGCCGTTAGCATTGAGAAGGATTCAACTGTCATTAAATTACTGGGTTAATTTGCAAGGACACAATCAGAGCCATCCTACACAGGTAACTTTACATTCCTGCAGTGAGAAACAAAGAGTTGATAAGTCATTTGGTTGGACAATTATTCAGAAAGCAACAGAATTAGGATTAAATCATTTAAACATCTGTCCAACAGTACCATTATCAATAACACCACCATGGATTTTACCTGATGCAACAGTAGATTTAACAATATTAGAAAGGAAAAATAAAGATAAAATGTATATATGTAATTCCATAACAGTAGAGGAATATATAGAACAGTTTTATAATTATGTTAAAATTTATACAGATGCATCTAAAAATTAATTACGACAAACTGGAGTAGGAGTAATAATTCCAGAGTTTACATTGCATATAGGGAGGAAGTTAAATGAAGGATTATCTGTTTATACGACAGAAATGATTGCATTGCTGGTTTATGTAGAATGGATTGAAGAAGTGAGACCACTAAGAGCTGTTATATGTTCAGATTCGAGTTCATCATTGATCAGTCTACAAAGAAATTATTCAGAAAGCCATCCAGATATTTTATTAGAAATTAAACAAATATTATATCACATTCAGATGATGAAGGAGCAGAATACAGGAAAGGATAATAACTAGACTATGGTTGGGACATACAGGACTTAATTCAACATTACAGTTAATAGGAAAACATGAAACAGGAAGATGCGATGTATGTGGGGAAATTGAAACAATAGAACATGTAATATATACCTGTAGGAAATATCAAAGACAAAGAACACAATTTATAAGGAGTCTTGAAAAGGAGAAAGAGCAGTATTGTCTTACAAACATTTTAGAATGTTTGTAAGACAATACTAGAACCAGTATAGTGTAGCTGAGTGCACTTAACGTTAATTTTGGTTGTTTTAAGTTCAGTTATGATCTGTTGAGCTATGTCAACCTTTGAGTTCTTTTTTTGGAGTTTTTGTAAATATCTTTCCACTATTTTTGTTGTAAATACACCACCTGCTACACTGGACATCATTTGCCTACTGCCTTCTTTAGCCAGGCTATCTCACAATGTTTAACCAGGATGGGAAAACTTTTCTACACAGCAATGAATCAAAGTTCATTTATTTAGCACTTTCCAACAATCGATATGATGCACAAAGAACCCTGAAATGAACCAGAGCCCTCCATCTACAAATACTCTAAAAAACTTTCTGGAACGTGATTAAAGCCATTGATGGTGATTCATCCAGAAGCCACCATTATTTATTAAGGTTGGTGTGTAGTCACAGATAATACAGCAATTCTGTACTGTTTTAACAAATACTGTCAGGGTTTGTTGTTTCACTTTGAGTCTGAATGGGACAACAAACATGGAGGTAGATGAATGATTATCTCATCTTATTGAAGGAGATGTAAGATGGAAACCAGGGGAACTGGGAGGGCTCTGGTCACAAACTGAAATCAGAAAATAAATGGAGTTAAACAAACACTGACAGCATTTCAGCAGTAGGCTTATGGTGTAGACGAATGAGTGATTTTAACTCAAAAAAAGACTTGAGAACTACCTACTCCTTCAAGTTAAATTAGATTTGGTGTTGTTTAAAACAGAACACTTCTTACAAACGTGAGAAAATTATTTAACATCCAGTATCCCACAGTTAAAAAGATACAGGGGCAGATTACTTTCTTGGATGCAGAGACGGTCTTTGATTAGGTAGAGCAGCTTTCTTTATTTGAGGTCTTAAGAAAAGTTTGGACATGGAGAGGCCTTTGGAAATGTCAAACATATCTACTTTTCACCTACAGCCTCTGTTCTTATTAAAAATTCTAACTCTTCAACATTTGCAATGGAAAAATCTACTAAACAAGGGGGACTGTATGTCATCCAATATTTGCATTGGCTTTTGAAACATTAGTATGGACCATAAGAAGCCATAATGAGATAATGAGATGCTTCCATATGTGTTTATTTCAGAAAAAGATAGATTAATTTATCTGATGCATACATCTTCACTTTATTAAAACTTTTTACTTTATTGAATTGTGGCACTTTCGGCCATGCTTAAATTTTATTTCCAAACACTATGTGTTAAATTCCTTTTGCAGTTTGTAAGTCTAAGCCTTAATGCAGAGCAGCGTCTTAATTATATTGACGATTTGATCATCTCTAACCAAAGAGAGACAGGAAAATATGGAGCCCATATCTGTCCCTCCACTCTGGCTCATGCAGGCACTCCATCATTTTGATTTAAAGAAACAGAGCACCTTTCAGAGGATGTAGAAAGAAAGCTGAAGAAATTCAACCTGCCAAGGACAATGATGGTGCAGTTCTACTCCTCCATCATTGAGTCCATCCTCACCTCCTCCATCACCATCTGGTATGCTGGTGCCACCGCTAAGGACAAGGGCAGACTGCAGCGTGTCATCCGGTCTGCAGAGAAGGTGATTGGCTGCAATCTTCCATCTCTCCAGGACCTGTACGCCTCCAGGACTCTGAGGCGTGCAGGGAAGATTGTGGCTGATCCCTCGCACCCCAGTCACAAACTATTTCAGTCACTTCCCTCTGGCAGGAGGCTGCGGTCCATCAGGACCAAAACCCCATCCGCTACCGGCCTTATGAAATATATATATATATATATATATATATATATATATATATATGTTGGACAATGAAACCGAAACACCTTTCATTTTAGTGTGGGAGGTTTCATGGCTAAATTGGACCCACCTGGTGGCCAATCTTCATTAATTGCACATTGAACCAATTAGCAGGGTAAGAGCACAGTTTTGCTCAAAATATTGCAATGCACACAACATTATGGGTGACATAACAGAGTTCAAAAGAGGACAAATTGTTGGTGCACGTCTTGCTGGCGCATCTGTGATCAAGACAGCAAGTCTTTGTGATGTATCAAGAGCCACTGTATCCATGGTAATGTCAGCATACCACCAAGAAGGACGAACCACATCCAACACGATTAACTGTGGACGCAAGAGGAAGCTGTCTGAAAGGGATGTTCGGGTGCTAACCCGGATTGTATCCAAAAAACATAAAACCACGGCTCCCCAAATCACGGCAGAATTAAATGTGCACCTCAACTCTCCTGTTTCCACCAAAACTGTCCGTCGGGAGCTCCACAGGGCCAATATCCACGGCCGGGCTGCTATAGCCAAACCTTTGGTCACTCGTGCCAATACCAAATGTTGGTTTCAATGGTGCAAGGAGCACAAATCTTGGGCTGTGGACAATTTGAAACATGTATTGCTCTCTGATGAGTCCACCTTAACTGTTTTCCCCACATCCGGGAGAGTTACGGTGTGGAGAAGCCCCAAAGAAGCGTACCACCCAGACTGTTGCATGCCCAGAGTGAAGCATGGGGGTGGATCAGTGATGGTTTGGGCTGCCATATCATGGCATTACCTTGGCCCCATACTTGTGCTAGATGGGCGCGTCACTGCCAAGGACTACCGAACCATTCTGGAGGACCATGTGCATCCAATGGTTCAAACATTGTATCCTGAAGGAGGTGCCGTGTATCAGGATGACAATGCACCAATACACACAGCAAGACTGGTGAAAGATTGGTTTGATGAACATGAAAGTGAAGTTGAACATCTCCCATGGCCTGCACAGTCACCAGATCTAAATATTATTGAGCCACTTTGGGGTGTTTTGGAGGAGCGAGTCAGGAAACATTTTCCTCCACCAGCATCACGTCGTGACCTGGCCACTATCCTGCAAGAAGAATGGCTTAAAATCCCTTTGACCACTGTGCAGGACTTGTATATGTCATTCCCAAGACGAATTGACGCTGTATTGGCCGCAAAAGGATGCCCTACACCATACTAATAAATGATTGTGGTCTAAAACCAGGTGTTTCAGTTTCATTGTCCAACCCCTATATATATATATATATATATATATATATATATATATATATATATATATATATATACACACACACTCCTGATCAAAATCTTAAGACCAGTCAAAAAATTGCAAGAATTTGCATTTTGCACTATTGGATCTTAAGAAGGTTCTAAGTAGAGCTTCACAATGTTAAAAGGACAAATCAGTGCAAGAGACAAGAACATTTGAGCAGGGAATTGTCTGAAAACTGCATTTACACTCAAACATGATTTTTTCAGCTGATCAAAAGTTTAAGACCATAGCTCAAAAAAACCCGAAAACCCCCCAAAACAGAAATCAAAATGTCAAAAGAAGGACTCAGTAATGAGTAGCTCCACCATTCTTGTTGATGACTTCAAACAATCGTTTAGGCATGCTCGATGCCAGTGTTTCCAGGAGGCTAGTGGGTGTGTGTGCGCTTGTTCATATATATATATATATATATATATATATATATATATATATATATATATATATATATATATATATATATATATATGAACAAGCACACTTTCCAGGTCCGCCTTGCTCTTTGCTGAATACGACCCTCCCTCCACAGCTTCTCCCCCTGTTCCTGAGCTTGAGGAATGTCTTAGAGGCTATGCCCTAAAGCTTGAGTTTCTGTGGAACTTTGCTTCTCTCCATCCTCCTCCTGGCTTTGTCCAGAAGTTAGAGGAGATGGAGAGAGATTCTGAATCAAAGCAGCTGCTTACAACTGTGGGCCATCTCCACTTAAACTACCATGGAAGGTCTGGCCAACACCTGCACCTTAGTTGTGGAGGGTCCAGCCAATGCGTCTACTGCAGTCTCCAGGGGTCTGGCACACGACTTCGCCTCTGTGTGCCGCATACACTGCCGTAGGCTTGTCACTTCAGCTCCTTCCACTGTGGGTCAGCTGGACTCCTAACCTCCTGCCACTGATGGTGTGTGTGACGCTTCAGTCACTGAGGTTCTGCTCGATGCCTTAGCACCTGCCATTGAAAGTCAGCCAAAGCCCTCTAATCCTATCTAGAAGGGTCCGACTGTGTCTCATCCCCTGTCCTGGAGGGTCTGGGTTATGTTACTCGCCTATCTTTTGCCTCGTCATCCCCTCGTCTTGGACAATATCACCATTTCCAGCTGGTCTGCTCCTCGCTGCCTGGGAGCCCCAGCACCAGCTCAGCGACCATTCAGGTTCCTGACTCCAGGCTCTCCAAGCAGGTCCAGGTGGAACCGCCTCCTGTCCGCAATCCAAAGTTCTCTTACAAGGATGTCCAGGTTGACCTGTCTTGTGTTCCTGTACCCAAGCTCTTCATAGATGGTGTCCAGGTGAACCCGCCTCATGTTCCAGTGTCTAAGCTCCCCAACCAGGGTGTCCAGATGGACCCACCTCATATTCACATTCCGGAGTTCACAGACAAGGGGGTCCAGGTGGGTTTGCCTCATGTCCCTGAGCTCCATCAAGAGTTCACCAAATGGCTCCAACATCGCTCTCCAGGGTCACACTGTGGTCTCCTGCCTCTAGGGTCCCACAGTGACACCCAGCCTCCAGAGTCCCACCTAGAGCGTCCTGCTGTGACTTCAAGCCTCCAGGGCCCTGCAGTAGGATCCCATTCCCAGAGCTTCTGAGTGAAGTAAAGTTTATCAAGCCCAAGCCAGAGGTCAATTTTCCCTAGCTCTTGTCTAGAATCAAGTGTCTGCACCGATGCCAAACCCCAATATTCTTTCTGCTCTGATGCCCACCACCATGACAATTGCTGCACCAACTCTGGCCGCCATAACTCACACTGCATCAGCACCAGCCTTCAGGACTCCTGCACCAGTGCTGCTGCCCTTCACCAAAAAGAAATTGAACATTTTTGTATGGATGAAAAGAAAGGTAGTTATTTTTGCTACATACCAGGAGTTGGACATTCAAGTCCTTAAGGTTCACAAATTTGTAGGGACTGTTACTTCCATCGATAGGCACCAGCACCCCTCACGACCCCACAAGGGATAGACCTGTTATAAAATGGATGGATGGATGTTACTTCCATCCCAGGTGACAAATGAAAAGGATTTCGGTGGGTTTTACTACCTCCTTTAATGCTTTAATAAACAGATTTGTTGATGTTTAGTTTTCATAAATTGGGTATTGTTTTAAATTTCTCATAGAAATGAAACCTTGTCTGTGAGAACCACTTTAGAGCAGTTCTACAGACATAGACATAGAACTTCATAATAAAATATGAAGGGAAAAAATTACTGTTGTAAATGATGCAGGGTCAGATCCTAACAGCTGAAGACATGGTTTCCTCAAGTATCACTTTAAATGTCAAAAATAAAACCAGTGAAAAAGATTACAAATTTTATGTTAAGATGTGCATCAAATGTTTTTAAAACCTGCATATTTTTTAAACTTCTAAATATTTGAGAAATCCCAGAGGTTGTGATGATTCACGGCAGCGGACCCAGAATTCAGCCAGACCAGCAGAGGTTCTTAAAAAAGGGATTTATTAAACAAAGAGCAATGCAAAAAGGACTAAAGGATCAAAAAGACTAATAAAAAAACATCCAGAACTTCATAGGAACAGAAACTGACTGGTAGCATGACAGAATAGCTCAGGTTCTCTGGAAGGGAAAAACTAGGTCAAAATCCCAAAAACAAACATCAGATCAGGATTGACTCACCCAAAAACATGACAAGACCAACAAGACGACCTGGCACTGATGTCTGGTCCCAACAGTTTATATGGAGGTGGAGGCAGGTGAAACCAGTGAGAGGTGATTGCAGCAGGGGTGGAGTTAGGCAGGTGTGCAGAGTAAGTAATTAGACCAGACATCAGTGCTGAGGCTCAAAACAAGAACAGATCAGAACCCAAACCTAAAAAGCTGAGAGGACAAGTGGACAGAAACAAACTACACCAGACCTGATAAGAAACAAAACAACCCCGAAGTATAAAACTAAAACAGAAGATAAAGCTAAGACTAACACGGATGACCAAAACAGGATAAACTAACTGTAAACAAGCTAAACAGGAACCTAGACAAGACAAAACTCAAAGCAGCCAGAGAACCTAAGGCTGGGGTCCGTTCTTCGTACGTCGCTAACTCAGTTAGCAGGATTTCATTGTTGACGATTTGGCATGATCTTGGATCGTTTGGTTCTTCGAAAGACATCCTGCACTTGTTGTCATAGCAACATGTGCGCCAGCTTAAGCCTGCTCGAGAGCAGGCTTATTTCATGTAAACAAGATTAGATCACGGCTGTATAAGCGGAGGAGATAGGGAAGTCTGCCGTAGCCATGTCCATTTTTACGACTGCAACCTGTTGCGGAAGGTGCAAGAATAATTTCAGAGTTTTTCGAATTAATCGCGTATTGCGCAATAGACAGGATCCTTTAGCGCAGCGCGACAGTGTAATTATAGACAGATTTTCTTGGTGGCTGTTATAAACAAACACATCATTTAACAGTGGCTTTTAAAGAGGAAAAAGTGGTGTTGGAGCCATAAATCTAAAATATTTAAGTTATTTGTATGATGGTTTGCTTTTTATTTGTATCCTATTCAGTAAGAAGATTTGTTCGGGCCATTTTATTGTGAAGTTTAGTTTACTTTGAAAGGCTTGCTTCCTGTCCAGCCGTATATTGGATTACAAAAAACTATGGATGGATTATCTAGCCACGGAGCAATACAGTTTTGCCGTGTAAACTGTGGATGACTTGGAAAAGGAAAATGTTCATTTTTTATGGATAAAGATTTTGTTTTGTAAAAATTCCCAGTTTGCACATGTCCTTTACTTCCCGTGTCTAAGGAATGACACTGAGATTTGGATCTCTTGACATAACAAGTGCCTTTTTAAAATAAAGTATAATAATTAAAGGCTACCATTTTGTAGAATATTCTTGTACTTCACTTTTACTTGTCCCCATGTTCTTGTGGGTCCCGTGGAGGCTCTGACATAAAAGAACAAAGTAAATATGAGATTATTAAAAGCGCAAAAATTCATACTGTAGAAAGTGATAGAAACATCTACCATGGACAGTATTTACACATTATTATGGATCTGGTAAGCTGGTCTATGGATCTGGTAAGCTGGTCTATGGATCTGGTAAGCTGGTCTCTCAATACTATTGATAAATTTTTTTCGACGGGTAGGCAACGGAAGGGGGGACCCGTCCGGTCCTGATTTGACTTATTTTGTGAGATACACCCTAAATTCCTGGAGGAAAACGGTGGGTCTTTCGACCTTGTCATTCCTGGACGTTTGAAATTTTCACATTGGATTAAGGATACTGGGATCTCTACTTATTGGTTTTTGTGGATTTTTGAAGTATCGGCAAATACAGCGGATGTCGGAGCCATTTGGCCTTGATCAGGCTGCCGGCTGCATGACACGCTCACTAAGGCTGTGAACGGACAAACCTGGCAGGTGAATGGAGCCAAGCCGAAAAGCTGGCTGCGCTGGAACGCAGACTGATTTTGGGGTTGAACTCAAGGGGAGATGGGATAAAATCTGGGAGTGAAGCGCGAAAAAGCCCAATAATTTAGAAAATTGGATTTATGTGGAGCTAGCAAAAGACTTAAAAGCTGACAGGAAAGGCAGTGCAGCTTGTCTCATAACAAATAACATATTTGGATTCCCTCCCTATCTTCTCCTGGATTGTTATGACGGAGTGCCCAGAAAAGCCCCCGGCTACCCCCCTCCCCCGCTGACACCCTCTGAGGATGCTTCTCTGAACTGTGGGCCGGCTGATAACATCAAGGACAATGGCCTTGGGAGAGTGTTCACGGAGAAAAACACTTTCGCCCATACACACACGCATAACTGATACTCATAAAAACTGATGAATTACACTCACGCGACAGGTCTCAAATGTTTACCTTCTGCATACATGTTGTCTTGTGTTTATTTGTGCTTGTGCTTTTTGTGCTATGAGGGTTTTTTGTCGGTTGTTTGACACTTTATTTGTGAGAGCGTAAATTGTCTAGCATCTGTCTTTTTTTTTCTCCCTCCCTTTCCTGGATGTTGTTGCTATCTTCCGTCCTTCAGTTTCCTGATGGCGCCGCGAACGGCTGCCACGGTGTTTTGGTGCGCTGTCTGCACCATCATCACCAAGTCAAATTCCTTGTATGTGCAAACCTACTTGGCGATTAAACTTGATTCTGATTCTGATTAATTTGTCTGCTGCTTTTTGCCAGCCCTCTCTCCTGGCTTTAACAGATTTTGAGGTGTTTTAATTAATGACTCAAATTCAGCATAACGTTCCAAGCTCTTGTTCTGCTTGGGAGAAAAACTGTGGGCGTTCTTTGGCCATGCTGAACAGCCAATAGCAGCGTTGCTGATCATTGTTTCTACTATCGATACATTTCCCCTTTTAAACAAACGCATGCACGCGCAGTTATCTCAGATAACTCAATCCAGCCATACTAATCGTAAACAACAGGTGTGTTCGAAGAACCCAATTAGCCGGATCATGATTAGCCGAATGAAGTCATCTTAGATGTCTCATTTGATCTTGGATGTTTTAAGCAACGTACGAAGAACGGACCCCAGGGGTCCGTTCTTCGTACGGCGCTAACTCAGTTAGCAGGATTTCATTGTTGACGATTTGGCATGATCTTGGATTGTTTGGTTCTTCGAAAGACATCCTGCACTTGTTGTCAAAGCAACATGTGCGCCATCTTAAGCCTGCTCGAGAGCAGGCTTATTTCATGTAAACAAGATTAGATCACGGCTGTATAAGCGGAGGAGATAGAGAAGTCTGCCGTAGCCGTGTCCATTTTTACAACTGCAACCTGTTGCGGAAGGTGCAAGAATAATTTGCAGAGTTTTTCAAATTAATCGCGTATTGCGCAATAGACAGGATCCTTGAGCGCAGCGCGACAGTAGAGAGATTTTCTTGGTGGCTGTTATAAACAGACAAATATCATTTAACAGTGGCTTTTAAAGAGGAAAAAGTGGTGTTGGAGCCATAAATCTAAAATATTTAAGTTATTTGTATGATGGTTTGCTTTTTATTTTTATCCTATTCAGTAAGAAGATTTGTTCAGGACATTTTATTGTGAAGTTTAGTTTACTTTGAAAGGCTTGCTTCCTGTCGAGCTATTAGAAAAAACTATGGATGGATTATCTAGCCACGGAGCAATACAGTTTTACCGTGTAAACTGTGGATGACTTGGAAAAGGAAAATTTTCATTTTTTATGGATAAAGATTTTTTTTTGTTAAAATTCCCAGTTTGCACATGTCCTTTACTTCCCGTGTCTAAGGAATGACACTGAAATTTGGATCTCTTGACATAACAAGTGCTTTTTTAAAATATAGTATAATAATTAAAGGCTACCATTTTGTCGAATATTCTTGTATTTCACTTTTACTTGTCCCCATGTTCTAGTGGGTCCTGTGGAGGCTCTGACATTAAAGAACAAAGTAAATATGAGATTATTAAAATGCAAAAATTCATACTGTAGAAAGTGATAGAAACATCTACCATGGACAGTATTTACGCATTAATTTGTCTGCTGCTTTTTGCCAGCCCTCTCTCCTGGCTTTAACAGATTTCGAGGTGTTTTAATTAATGGCTCAAATTCGGCATAACCTTCCAAGCTCTTGTTCTGCTTGGGAGAAAAACTGTGGGCGTTCTTTGGCCATGCTGAACAGCCAATAGCAGCGTTGCTGATCATTGTTTCTACTATCGATACATTTCCCCTTTTAAACAAACGCATGAACGCGCAGTTGTCTCAGATAACTCAATCCAGCCATACTTTTCCTAAACAACAGGTGTGTTCGAAGAACCCAATTAGCCGGATCATGATTAGCCGGATGAAATCATCTTGGATGTGTCATTTGATCTTGGATGTTTTAAGCAACGTACGAAGAACGGACCCCAGATGTCTGAATTTTGTTTGCAAGCATGTACTGGCAGTATTTACCTATGCTGTGAAGTTCCAACCAGGATGAAAATGTAGTAAATGACACATATGTTAGGATTCTAGTTTATGCAGGTTCTCCAGTACCAGAGCCATGGCAGGGGGGCTGTCACGGATCCTAAATGCAAAATGCCACATCCACTATTCTTGAATGATAAGGAAGCTGACACAGCAATTGCAGGTTTTTCTCAATCTGCTACCTCTCTTACCCTACTGGCCAATTATGAAAAAGCTCATCAACTTCTGTTGCCAAGCCAGTAAGAATGTTAGGTTACCACAAACTATTCATGGGTTCAAGCCCTCATTACCCATTTGTTGGTCTGTACACCAAATTAAAGTCTGGCAATTGATTGCTGATTCTTATTGGAAAGAATCATCAACAACAACAACCCACATTTATTTTTTTAGACACTTGTTGGTGAGATAGGTGTGTGGCTGAAGAGCAAAAGATGACAAGGAGCGTGCAGGAAATTGCCAAGATGAGAGCTTTGTTTTACAATGATTTAAACTATTAACAGTCATATTGTATTTTTTTTTTCATGTGTCCTGTCTGTCTGTATAGCATTAAGAATTGCTTTAATGCCAAAGGAAGCCCAACACATATACTTTCACAAGTCAGTCAAAAGTAAGTGGAGCACTACTGCGTTCGCCATAGTGTTCTGCTTGATATGTATGCAAAAACTTTATTGGCTATTATTTTGGGATTATTTCAATTTCAATGGACACAGAAACAAACAAACAAAAAAAAATAGACAAAAAGGATGAGAAAAGTTGAGGCAAAATGTTTAAAGTGAGAAAAGGTGGTAAAATAAGGCAGAGGAAAAAGAGGGTACAAGGTAGTCAGTGTCATTCCTTAGACACGGGAAGTAAAGGACATGTGCAAACTGGGAATTTTAACAAAAAAAAATCTTTATCCATAAAAAATGAAAATTTTCCTTTTCCAAGTCATCCACAGTTTACATGGTAAAACTGTATTGCTCCGTGGCTAGATAATCAATCCATAGTTTTTTCTAATACAATATACGGCTGGACAGGAAGCAAGCCTTTCAAAGTAAAACTAAACTTCACAATAAAATGGCCCGAACAAATCTTCTTACTGAATAGGATAAAAATAAAAAGCAAACCATCATACAAATAACTTAAATATTTTAGATTTATGGCTCTAACACCACTTTTTCCTCTTTAAAAGCCACTGTTAAATGATGTGTTTGTTTATAACGGACCCCTGGTTGTGATTGCAGAGAGGACAAGGGCCGTGACAAAAATCACAGAGCCCGCCCAACGTACAAGGGCCACACAACATTGCTTACAGCATTCTTGTTTCTGCAAATGTGTATCCATGTAATATTTTTGTAGAACTTCCAAACAATCCTCTGTATTAAAAAGTGATCAAACTTCACCATATTACAGTTTGTTATCAGAACCAATAAAGATGACACTTTGAAATCTTGAGTCTTATCTTACTCAGTGTTTCTAAATGCACACAGATGTTTATGGAAAGTCCCTGCCTTTAACAGTGCAAGTGTACAATGGTAGTTCAGTGTGGTAGAACAAGTGATGAAATGATTCGTCTGTTTGTCACCTAGTCATTGAAATGTCTTGGCATTACAGAAAGTAAAAACCAGCTGGACGGCATTCTTCCAACACCCTGGGGAAACTGGGCATGATTGCTGTTATGAAACTTGCAGCAACAGTTAAGGTTCACTGGCTCTTACTGAAGTAAACTAATGCAGCAGGCCAACATGTGGAATTAGGAGAAAACAGGCACATTATTTCTCGCAACATATATTTTAGTTTACTGTGAATGGCATCACATAAATTTTGTTTTTATAACATGTATGTGAATAATTTCAGTCTATTGAAATTCTTATTAAGGATCTTTACTTTATCCTCCCGGTTTCAATACCTTCAACAATGGAAGCAGTGGATTCTTTCCGGATAAAATGTCTTATTTATGTATACTATCAAAGTATCGGATTGTCAAAGAGATTAAACTTAATTCAACTTATTTTGGCTTTAACAAAAATGGACCACTTTCAGAAGCTTTCAAATTCTTTTATCAGAACATTGAAATTGACACATTCTTATAAATAATTCCTCCTTTTAAACTACATTGGATATTTTTTTAATATTTCATAAAGGTTTATTTAAAATAATTAGATTATAAATTAACTCTCCCCACTAAACAGCTTCAGTTTGAGATATAAACAGCCACCCATTGTTGAGCAGGGCTCAGAGCTTCATTCACTGTTTTGACTGCACCACTAGGTCACCTTTTAGGTCACCATTTGTGCTCTCCTGTACCACCCTAAATACACCAGATCCTTGAGAACTGAATTATTCACATGATAAACTGATTAATGGTCTGCATATTTTGCTTAATGTAAAATTTGCTCTCCTGTCTTCCAAATTACATTTAAATTAAATCCTTCTGAAGCGTTCGATCTTAACTGGTCACTCTTTTATAACCTAACATCTGAAGTATGATGTTGTATTCTCTGGAAAATAGAAAAATCATGAATCATAACACAGTATAAATATTCCAGAAAACTGAAATATTGTTTAATAAAAGCATGTTTGATATTCTACATACATACTACCCAACATCAAAATATTTTTTTACACCTTCCTATGCTTGTCAAATTTACGTTATCCATTATTGACCCTGACACAACAAACACGGAGACGACAGTCAGTTAACGTTATTTTATTTAAAGTAGTGAGTAGTTCATGGAGGACTGGAACCGGGGCTGGGTAACTGGGGGATTCTAGTCACCGATTGGAAAATAGGGAACAGGGAGTGAGCATCGACAACAGGTCAGGAGGTGGTAAAGTGGAGCAGAGGCTTACTTACGAATAGAAGGCTGGCTGAACCCTGGAGGAGGGTATGAGCAGGCAGCGGTGGTGCCTGGCTGGGGGTTCAGGGTAGTTGGCATGCGACTCGTTGGTGGTGAGCCCAGGATGGCGGACAGGTGTCAGCTCGACAGGAGGCCAAGCGGCGGTAGAGCACCAGGAAGGCTCAGGAACTCGGAGTAGGCGACGCTGGTCATAAGCTACGGCGGAGCGGATGACAAGGACGGCTCGAGGCTGGCTCTGAACAGGCTCTGGAACAGAGGACACAGAAATGAGCAAATGGCAACACAACTAAGGGCAATAATGGAGCACTAATGCGCCTTCCTCCTGGCTTATGCCTCCTTAAATGTAGCTATTGATTAGAGTGGATGGAAAACACCTGTGCTGCTGTCCACCTGTTGCACCCTGTTGGAGAGGGGTGATACTGCACCACCCAACCACAGTAACACAAGCTGGCCCAGACAAGGACTGAAAATTAATTCTAATAAATGTCACATACACTAAACCCTACAAAGAACAGTTGGTGTTGGTCTGCGAAACAGATTAGGTTCGGAAAATGTGCTCAAAGTACTACTATTTGTATGTTTAACAAGTGCTTTTATATCCCCTATGTTCTTCAGTGAGGTTCACTTTTAAGCCTTGTACACACATAGATGGGGCTTTGTAAAAATGATTATCTTCCGCACATCATTTTTAAAAATAATATTGCACACACAGGGTTTTTCAGAAAGGTTTTCATCCAAATGAACCCACACAAATATGTCATTGAACACTGTTTTGAACATGCAAAACGCACAGGGGGCAGTGTACTGCAAAGCTAAAACCTATGTCAGCCAATCTGAATCCTTAAAATTAACCACGTGGGCCCTCCTTATTGGAAAGGAGTAAAACAGCTGACCTCCAAGTGCTCTTTCTCCTTTGAATCTGAACTTATTGGAGCAGTTGGGCTTGTAAAAAAACATGCAAAAGCATCTGAACCAACTTAACAACGTTAATTTTTCCTCCACTGCATGGCCAAGTCTGTAACAATGGTCCCACGTATGACGTCAACACCACATTATTTGTGACAAACTGTGATGCACAGGATCCTAAAACTCCATTTAACTATGTACACATGAAAACATAAAAAACAGAGATTTTAGCAATACACGTTTTTAGTGATGCAAAAAGGAATTTTCGTGTGGAAGAAAGGCCAAAACACATAAAAATGTATTCATTTTCCCAGATATCCAGCTACGTGTGGATAAGACCTTATTCTGGATGGCTGCAGAAAATCTCCTGAACCCCTTATTTATAGATATTTCAGCAACAGTGCCAGTCTCTCGCACTTTGCTTCACACAAACATGGTTGGGTGAACACATCCCAGACAGTGCACCACCATTACCAGCGTTCCAGCTGTTTCATGCAGATCGCAGCATGGAGCTCTTAGCAAAAAAGAAAGAAGGTGGGATTTGCTTTTATATTAACAAAGAGTAGTGCTCAAATGTTACAGTACTGCGGAGATCATGCAGTCCTCACCTAGAGTCACCCTTTATGAACTGTAAACCCTTTTTTTCACCAAGGAAGTTCTCCTCGTTCATTCTTGTCAGAGCTTCTATCCCCCCATCCGTGGCGGAAAGAGAGCTTGCTGATCTGATAATAGACATGGAGAAAAAACACCCTGACTCTCTCTTGATTGTTCCAGGTGATTTTAACAGCAAAAACCTCTCTATACACTGTCCCAGATATAGACAGCATTTTAACTGCTCATCCAGAGGGAAAAAAAAAAAAAAAAAAACACACTGGACCACTGTTACATTGTTTTAAAGGACGCATATAGTGCTGTCCCTCATGCAGGGCCCAGCCTTCTCTGACCATTGTCTGCTCCACCTCATTCCAACCTACAAGCAGAAGCTGAAAACATCTAAGCCTGTGGTTCAGACTGATGAGTCAAAGCTGAAATGCTACAGGTTGTTGGAGCTGTTGAAAGCAGTTATTGGTAAAATAACAGATGATTCACAGGCAGGTTGTAAAACACACAAAACTGAGAAGTACACAAAATGCACCTTAAAAAAAGTACAGGTAATTAGGTTTCCTGGGTATCTTCAGATCTGGCCAGGCTGGCCGAGCGATTGCCGGACATGCACAAGGTGCTAATGAGTAGATAAAAGCTTTGACGAAGAAACTGTTGGGGAAAGGTTGACGCTGGGGGATATTAAGTAAGCAAGTAAACTTTATTTATATAGCACCTTTCACAGAAAAAAAAAAAAAAAAAAAAAAAAAAAATGTCTCACAATGAGAACAACCATAAAACAACACATAATACACAAAAAAAATAAAACAGGACAAACGCAACATCATAGCCATCAATCCATCCATTTTTCCTACACGCGTAAAGACGGCGCAAAGATGTAGGCAACGCATTCCACAGTCTGGGGGCCACAGCTCTAAAAGACTGATCCCCTCTGGTCCTGAAATTAGTTTGTGGAAGCATTAACAGGCTTTGGCTGGAGGATCTCAAACTACGCAAAGGGGAATACGGTTGTAAAAAGTTAAAAATAAATATGCTGGAGATTGACCACACAGGACTCTAAAAGTAAAGACTAAAATCTTAAAATTAACTCTAAAATGTAACGGTAGCCAATGTAAAGAGAATAAGACTGGGGCAATGTGCTGTCTCTTTCTTGCATTGGTTAAAAGCCTTCTTGTGTTGGTTAAAAGCAGCATTCGGCACTAACTGCAGACAGCCAAGATTTTTATTTTTTAAACACATGAAAAGGCTGTTAGAATCATCAAGACATGTGGGGAAACCAGTAGATATGGTGATTCCCCCAGAACTTGAGGGACAGAGGGGGGTGACGATAGGACCAAAACTCTGACTAATCTCTGCTCTTTGGTGCAAAGGGCAGTGATTGGTCAGAGTTTTTAGAGGTCTGCAACTCCGACAGAGGTTGAATTTTTTAACCTCTTTTTGTAATGATTTGTAAAGGAAGAACCCAAATGTTAGCCGGACACAGAGCTGATGCTTAAAAAGGGGTTTATTAACAATAAATCCAGGAGGCAAAAAGAGCTGGCTTCAGGCAAGCAACAGAATCAAAAGGGACAATAAACAAACTCCAAAAACAGGCGAGCAGAAAACTGAACGGGCAAAACTGGCAGGCAGGCTAAACTAAAACAGACAAGGGTGAAGTGCTCTTACCGAGTAGATTGCAGGTGAGGATAACACAAGACGTCCTGGCAACAAACAGAAAACTAAGGCGGGCTTAAATAGGCGAACGGAACAGGAGAGCAGGGCGGGACTAATTAACCAAAACAGGTGGAGGTGATAAAAGGAGCATACAGACTAATAGACAATAAACCTAAGGTAGAAAACAAGACAAAGACTAAACAGACACGAGCTGAAATAAAAACTAATAACAAAGACTAAAACAGGCTAAGCATAAATCCAATACAAAACAAGAAAACAGAAATAAATCCTAAGACAGAAAAGTGGCTAAACTGAAAAAATAACCTGAACCACAACAGAACGTTACACTTTTTTCTGAATACATAATGTATTGACTACTTTCAGTATGGAAGGACTATTTTACCCAGCAAGGACCGCGGAACGGGTAGGGCCAGTAGGGCCGCAGGCTCGCAGCCCTACCTACTTTTGATGATCAAACATGTAAAATAATATATATAAATAAAATTAAAATATTCAATAGCTATTTTTTTTCAAATGCACAGTAGTCTATGGCAGCAGCATCATTCTCCAATGAGAAAGCGATAAATCATCCCATCTAAAAATGTATTGGCTGATTGTGTCATGTGATGTAAACAAAAGTTTTCCCACCTCTGCGCTGCTTATGACCGCTACTTCTTTAGCTTCGTTAGCTTAGTTAGCTGTGTCCACTGCAAGTGCTGAGAGGTGTTTCTCGTCCCTCCGTCGTATCAAGACCTATCTGAGATCAACAATGAACTAGAAAAGACTAAATAGCTTGATGTGCGCCCACACACACACACACACACACACACACACACAGGGATCTTTTGACCACAGTGGATGCTTTGAGGATAGCCAGGGACTTCATCCAGCATAATGACAGACGGAGACACTTTTCCGGGAATATTTAGAGCAGGGGTGAGTTTGACTTTTCTTTTTAAAGTATTTTTATTCTGTAAATATTGTGTTGGCTGTAATATGATTGTAAGTGGAAATAAATCCGGGGCGTGTGTGCTGGAACGTCAGAAAAAAAGTTAAATAAAAATTTGGTGCCGATTTTAATTATAACATGGCAGACACATTTATCATGCTCAGGGACCACAGCCTATGAGAAAGCAATAAATTCTGGTGTCTAAAAATGGATTGGCTTGTCTTGTGTCATGAGACGCAAATCAGTTGCGTGATCAAGGGGATGCTGGTGTTTTATGTGTATGCGGGCGTGTGCGTATGTGATGGGTAGAGGTATTGAGTATTGCCTGATGGGCCCGACCAATTTGAAATGCGTTCCGCGGTCCATGTTACCCAGTATAACAAAAAGTCTTTCTGAACAGGATGATCAACTATAGCTTTAACAGGACATAGGGAAATGTCCTATGCTCATAACCTTGCTTCATAATGCAGCCTGTGTGGTGATGCCAACACCAGTACACCAAGGACTGGAGGATATGGTGGCACTGACCCCAATGCCATACACAGAGATTTAAGATTACTTGCTGGAGATGTAATGAACTTGGATTCCATGTGGCTCAATGCACCAGAGAAGAGACCTTCCTTACCAGGGACAGTCGTGGAGTAGGTTGCGACAAGATCCACAAACAGACCTACACACACAGATCCACACAGAGACACACACTGAGGTCTACCCAAAAATCCATTTAACTCAACAAAGTCAAACATTTAAAGATGGCACCAGGGGAAACGCTGGTGTCTTTCGATGTCACTTGCATACCTACATCAGAGGCAGTAGAAACAGTCAGGAAACAGAGGAGTGGACCAGTTTAGGTTCAATCTGCTGTCTTAATGACTTTAACGACTGCCCATTACTAAGGAGTGGACCTGTTTCTGTTGAATTTGCATGTTATCTAAGCCATTACAAGGCCGTTGTTTGGCAGGAGTATAAAGCTTGATGCTCCACATTACTCCAGACTTTTTCAATTGAGAAAGCTTCCTGGAGAGGAAGCGAAACGTCTTCAACTACGGAAAATAAGTCCAGTTGCTTTATTTTTTACCTTTGTTTGGTCTTTTAAAACTAGTTAATAAAGTAGTGATGCTATTTCATAAATGATGCAAAAATGCACATTTTCTTTTTATAAATGTGAGACAGTGCAATAATTTTGTGTTCTACACTTGCTTGATGTACGATTTGATTGACAGTGTGACATATTTGCTTACTGTTGGTTATCAGTGGAAGTATATGCTGCTATTTTACATAAAGTTAAGATGATTAAACATTGCAAAATATTTCGAAATGCTTTTAGTGATCGTTCATTAAATGCTGTGTACATATGCGGTCCTCTAACATAACTTGTTTCTTGGTTTTCCCGCAATAATTGGCAACCCCTAATTTAGGGGAAATGTTTCTGAACTCCTCAGGTTTTCAAAGAGAACTAAATGCTGCATCACCTTGATTAGTTCTGATCCTGGGAACACTGAGTAAGCAGCTGTCAGACAGCCTGAGGGATCTATATGGTTCAAACTGTGAGAATAGTGCTATTATTGTAAAAGCTGGGAGACATATCTGTAGAGTTGCTGATAAACAACAGATTTACGCCAGACACAGTGAGAGTAACTCCTCTTAGGGAGTTATCAATTCTAATACATAATGTGGTGAAGAAATATGAAAAAGGACACTTTTTGTCAAAAGTTATTTATACTTGGTATATAAGATTTAATTATGGTAACAAAGTGGTTGTCAAATAGTTTCAGTAATTAATATATTTGTTAAAATGTGACGAAAAGGAAGTAGAAGGCACACAAAAATCTCTTCTTATGAATAAATAAATTATCAAAAATGACTCAGTCGTTCGTGATCTCTCTAAGAAAGAATATATATATATATATATATATATATATATATATATATATATATATATATATATATATATGTGCCCTGCGACAGACTGGCGACCTGTCCAGGGTGTACCCCGCCTCTCGCCCATTGAAATGCTGGAGATAGGTACCAGCACCCCAGCGTTCACTGGGCGAGAGGCGGGGTACACCCTGGACAGGTCGCCAGTCTGTCGCAGGGCAACACAGAGACAAACAGATCAAACAACCATTCACGCACACACTCACACCTAAGGACATGTTTTTGGACTGTGGGAGGAAGCAAACTCCATGCAGAAAGGCCCAGGGTTGGATTTGAACTCAGAACCTTCTTGCTGCAAGGCACCAGGCACCAGTGCCACCAGCGCTATATATATATATATATATATATATATATATATATATATATATATATATATATATATATATATATATATATATATATACATGAGGCGTATATATATATATATGCCTCATGTATGTCCTTGTAATGTTTGCAACAATAAGCAACTCTATGTAATCCTAGGAGTTAAGTGAACGCACTAAAATAAAAAAAAACAGTCTTGCCAAAGTTCTCTTATCTCTCTTGCACATACCTGACCAGTGAAACTGATAAAACTAGCTGTCCACATGATCACCTGCTGGCCATTGTCGATACAGTCTATTTTTAGAAGTCTAAGGCAGCCTGCTACTTCTTTAAAATATCTGTGTATGTATTCCTATGTACAGCTCCACAAAACAATAAGCAGGTTACAAAGTCCGGCTATATTAACAAAAGAGAAAAGATGTTATACAATGAAAGTTTTTTGACAACAAAAGAATATTTTTCTGTGACATAACACCTGAGATGGCATTTCGTTACAGCAGGGCTGCTTATGGTTGAGTTAATGGAATCCAGTTAGGCAAAGCAGATCAATTTACAGTAACTAAATCTGTTGGACAAGAACTTTAATCTTTAGTGATGATGGGTAAGAGACAGTAGAGCTTAGAAAGAAAAACAGGATAGGTCGGTGTTGATCAAGTTCTTAGGAAAGAGGAGGAGGGATGGAGGTGTGGCTACCTTCAGGTGGAATTCCCCTGAATTTACCTCTCCCTCCCCCACTCCTTCACAAGGATAAAAACATGTTGACTTCCAACCAAAGGAGCTTTTTTGCTGCCGAGACAGGGACATTATAAAGACCAGACAGAAAAAGAGACTACATACAAATTAAAATACTGTGGATTGTTTTGGAGCGTTGTTATTTTTTTACCATACTGTGGCTGAAAAAGGTAAATGACTGTCGAACTATTTAATGAAACATTTAGTGGTCATGTATAGATGTCATGCACATTTTATTAAAACACTTTATTCACAGATCTTTTTTTTTTAAGTAACTGATTTGTAACCTTTCTATTCCTCTCAGAGACTCAATGTCGTCTCTGTGCCTCAGCAGCATCTTGACTCATGCCAATCTGACGATGTATCAGACCGGCTTACCTGACATCCCACCACAGCAGCTCCATGTGCCGCCAAACCTCAATGCTTTGGAGACTAGAAGCTACAATACAAGAGGTGAGAGGATCATCTGAAACTGAGAAAGTTTACCTTTTTCTGTGGTAATGCTCAGCCTAATATAGAATCTCCTGTTAAGCCCAAACAATTTGTATCAGTGCGAGACGCATCTCCCACTGATTCGAATTACAGCAAGAGCTCTGGTTTGACCACAATAAGACATTGATATTACTTCCAGTCAGAAGAGACATGTTGGTGAAAAAACAACAACTATAAATCTAAACCTTCCATGGTAGGAATAATTTTGGGCTCAGTTGTAATTGATACCAGAAAATTGTAAAAATGTCGAGCTTCTTAAAGCTGAAGCTCCTGTTAACCATCATAAATTCTAAATTCTGTGCAGCACCGGTAATATATTTTTTCTCATTGTACATGACCCACATGATCCCTTAATTTCAAACCTTAAGATAACCGACCCATGAGCTCACTTTACTTTGACCCTTTTCTGCTAATGATTTACCACACTGCCAATGTTTAACTCAAGTCAGCACTCAAAGCAGAGAGATGCTGTGACCTCCTGCTTGGTTAACTGGGCTGGCTATATTTGTCTGACCTTGTGTGACCCCGAAACAAGGTGTTGTTAGGGACTTGTATTGTTTCATATAACAAACACGAGAATGTAGACATGTTGCAAAAATTCAAGAAGGTCATGTTTCAAGCAGTGTTTTTTTTTTTAGTTGGGAAGAAATTAACAGCAATGAAATGAACTCACACCCACATTACACTTTGGACTTAAAATTCCTGGAGAGCAAAACTAACATTGGGGGGTTTTACTAGTTTTATTTTATTAGCACTACGTCAGAGGAACATCAACTAATAAATGCCTCGCACTCCTCAGGTCAATGGTACAAACAGATCAACCCTCACCACTGGGCAGCAGACCATGTTCTAGAGTGGATCAGTGACCATGTAGAAAACACCAAGTTTGATGCAAGCACCCTAAGTCTGGATTTCTGCTCCATGGACGGCCCCGTCCTTTGCCACATGAACCAGGAAGAGATGATTGGAATCTTTGGCCCACAGCTTGGTCCACATCTTTACCAGAGCTTAGAAGAATACAAGACCAAACATGGTAAACCAATTTAGCTTATTTGCACAAATTCACAAATATCAATCTATCTACCAGCAGGCAATCAATCTGTCTTCAGTAATGGTAAAAAGATAATAAATTCCTGTTTTTCTCTAGAACTGCAGAGTCTTTCTGGGCCAGAACTAAGTGAGACATGTCAACTTCTGGATAACTTTTTGGACAACTTGAACTTCCCTTTGCTGAGCTCTATCAAGATTGGCCATGGTACATATTACAAATGATTGATGGCTTTAGCATACATTCAGAACATCAGTATAACTCTGGAACAATACATCTACCCACTACACAGGTGATGAAGCTGAGAGCAGGAGACACTTTGAATACCGGGATGGTTATGATCTGACTAGATTGACCATGGAGTCCATGACAACTCTGGAGGACACTGATTACCTTTCTGATAATCCATCGGACAGTGAATGCAGCTCTTCTACAAACAGTTAGTAAACTTTTATTATCTTATTTAAGTGTGGTAAAACAAAGTTTATCAAGAGCTTTTTCTTAACCATGACATGTGTTCAGGTGGCAGGTTTGGATTCATGAGCTCACCAGAGTCCGGCAGCAGTGAATCAGACCCTGAGTTCCCATACCCAGTGCCAAGTGAGTATTCAGACAAACTCTTTGTTTGCTCATTTTTGCATTTGCCGATTGCAGTCTAGTAGAGATTATGTGAGGTAATGAATGACTTTGTTGACAGAGGTCCACATCAAAACAGAAGCTGGAGAATGTCGTCCAAAGAGACCCCGAGGGCGGCCTCCTAAAATCAACAGGGAACACAGCAGCACATATGACAATCCAAAGAAAAGCAAACATGGTACGTATCACTATAAAACTATAAAAGCTCGACAAACTTTTATTCAGTAAGGTCATTACATTTTTTATAGATACAAGATTTCATTTCTCCTGCACCCAAGAATGTGAATCTGTTTGCATTTTATGTTCATGCTAATATTCTGTGCACCTGAACACAATCAGTTTATTGTTTTCCTCATTTTGCAGCACCCCGCGGTACCCACCTGTGGGAGTTCATCAGGGATATTCTCATCCACCCAGAGAAGAACCAGGGCCTGATGAAGTGGGAAGATCGCCGAGAAGGCGTGTTCAAATTCCTCAAGTCGGAGGCTGTTGCCCAGATGTGGGGTCAAAAAAAGAAGAACACCAGCATGACGTATGAAAAACTCAGTCGGGCCATGAGGTGAGCTAACACTGCATATGGGGAGAGTTAAACAGGAACATGAAATTTACACTCATACTCATATTCCACAGAACCAAACAGCTTTACTTTGCTAAATATGGGCCTGTTGCATGCCTTAATAGTGCACAGAAGAAGTTTATAATATATGGTTTTATAAATACAGATAAGTATTCTATAAGAAGCAGACAACCATAACATGGTAAATTAGGGAAACATTTACTGTCAGTATTATATTAGAACACCAGTAGCTGCTTTTGGGAGTTTTCTTTCCACACAAGCAGTTTGAATCAGTGAAGTGCAGCAGATGTAGGCCGTGTACTCACTGAGTGATATGTCTCTACTTGCAGGTATTACTACAAGAGAGAGATTTTGGAACGGGTTGATGGAAGAAGACTTGTGTACAAGTTTGGAAAGAATTCCAGTGGTTGGAAGATTGAGGAGATAGGCGTCAGTCACTGAGCGGCTAGAGACCACGAGCCAGAGCAGGAGTTTAGGAACCAGAAAAACCTGTCTTGCTTGGCTGGAAAAAAGTCGTTACTACCCAAAAATGTAAAACGAAACTTCCTCTCACAGGGAAGGTGTTGCAGAAAATGTAAGCCATTGTGTTTGGCTCTAGTAGGTTTTATGAACCAATATTATTGTTTTATGTGTTTTGTATTTTGAGCCACATTACAGAAATATTAGGCCAAGTTCTACTGATGCTGGCATGTAGGGTTTTTTAATGTAGATTCAGAACTGACTAATCTCTGTCATAGTATCTGTCAAAGTTTTTGTTATGGTACATGGGAATGAATAACAGTTGTGGGACTGGAGATATCTAATTTTCTTTATTCTGTCGCATTTTCATCAAAATAAAAAATCAGTAGTGGCTCTAAATTTGAGATTACATTTGGAAAACACAAATTAAAGACAGAACAGAGAGAAATAAATGTAGGTGATGTTTTTCACATTAACATTTACTTTATGTTCTACCTGTATGACTTGTTATAAAGTATGTTCACACAATTTTTTTAAGAATAAAAATGAGATGTAATCCTACTATATATTTCATGAATTTTATGATTTGATAATGATTGTTTTTACATGAATAAGAAATGTTGCACTCACTGGTTTATGCATTGGTGGATGTGAGAAATAATGTTTAAGTGGTAATTAGCCTTATTCCTTCAACTTCTAGTAAATAGTAGCACTACATATGCACTGGTATATCCTTTTCAGTAAAATTCCAATAAAATGTCAGTCATGGATTGTCAGTCAGTTTGTATTTATGAGAACACAAAACATTTACACATACTGATTTATATCTGTGTACAATAGCTAAACTTTGTATTTAAGGCTCTGTATAATCTTAAAATAATAAAATGTCTGTCATTCAGATTTATCTTTGACAGTAAAGAAAATCCTAAATGTAAATAATTGGCAGCATTTAAGGTTTTAATCCCTAGCAAAAAAAGTCGTATTTGATATTTGAACTAATCTGATTTTAAAATCTAACTCTTATTAGATCAAATCTGATGATGGCAACAGTAATTAAATATTTCTTACAGAAAGTGGCAGTGAATATAGTGATGCCTATATAACTCTCTTAAGGACAGTCCAGAACCCTCATATGTACGAAGCGTTCGTACGCTCAAAAAAACTTGCGGTGCAATGTTTAGCGCCTAATTGTACAAAAAAGAATGATGCGTGAAAGTGTGCGGTAATCCACGTAAATATGTGCGTATTTCCATGCAAGTTCCTTTGATAATTTTTAAAAATCAGAAAGTGCTAAAACTGGCCCAAATCCACTGAAATATAACTCAGCTCAGTTCTATGTAACCCAATGAGCTTTGAAGCTGAAGTTTTTTGGTAAGTTTGAGCTGTTATGGGTAAAACCCACACAAAGAAATAGAATCACATTTAGCTTCATACAATAACATAACACACCTCAAAATGATGGAAATGATATTCATCTGTTTTGGTCACAAGTAGATTTAATGAGCATCAGTCTGTGCACTGAGAACCATAAAATACACGTGAATCCTCTAAAAAACAAAACAAAACGGACCCGGATCAGCAGATTAATTCCTAACAAGTCTCTAATAAAATAAGAGCAGGCTCCATTTCAATTTGCTGTCATTCACTACAAATATCCCTCAAGGTGTCTCTCTGACTGCTCTGACAGGGCCGTTGCCATGGTTATTTGGACATGTGGTGAGTGCATTCCTTTTACTGATTTGCATAAGTAATTAGGGGTGAGGACAGGGCGGCCCTTGGTACACATGCAGGTGCTCCTAATTCCTTGCAAATTGAGATTTATCAAGGCAACACATGCAGTGACCCCTCTACACATGGTTTCGTACATCTGAATTATTTTGTACACCGCAAGTTTCAGGATTTCCTTCTACCACCAACGTTTAGTATGAGAACTGCACACTCTTTTGTACATGAGGCCCCTAGAACTATACAAAACTGCCTTTCAGACAAGGCAAATAGAGGTGCTTTCTCTTAATACTTGGAAGTTGGATTATGACGGCTAGAAATACAACAACAATCTCTGAAGTCACAATTCTGACTGCAAAAGGTGCATCTCACTAAACAACCCTGGGTTCAGAGAATGGTGAAAGTCAAAAGTATAAAGTATTAACATGGTCAATATTATACTGGACCAGTGTCACCTGTAGTACTCTACAAGCTGTACCTGAGAACAGGTACAGCTTGTAATTATTTATATATTGGTTTGTGGGTGGGGAGGGGGGTTGCATTAGAGGTTGGAAATTACAACACAATAAACTCTACTTGAACATAACATCCGTCCACGGTTAATGGGCTGTAGCAGGATTTTAAAGTCTGGTCGGTCCGATTTAAACTCTTTTATCCAAATTTTATAACCCTATGAGCCGGTATCTATTAGGGGTGTAACAACACACTCTGTACACATATAGAATAAGGAGTGACAACTTCTCTTCAAGTTCAAGAATTTATTAACAGAAATTAACATGGTTTTCAAGCTTTTAGCCCACATGCAGACACTAACGGGAACACAGGAACGGTTTAAGGATGTTTATTTTAAAGGCTCAGCAAGTAGCAGACTGTACAACATGAGAGATCAGAACGTCGAAGCTGGGAACTCTGCAAGCAAGGAGAGAGAGTAATTAGAGATTGGTCGAACCAGGGAAAAATACCAGAGGCAGCGCCGCTTACCGCCAGCCAGGAAAGTGTCTGATGCGCTGCAGGTGTGGACCACGCCCACCCGTCAGCTACAATCACCTGTGAAGCAGGAAGACACAGAGCACGGCAAACGAATCCTGACCTGAACATCCAGAGAACGTCACTATATAATGCTGTTTATCTGAATTAACACTATATTTGAATCAACAAATCCTCTCTACGAGGCTAGTGAAACTTAACTAAAACTACTAAGCAAAATGAAGATAAAAAGAAGCTAAGGAACTATGTACATACAAAAGAAACACGAGACACAATAAGAGTGATCGATCATCATCATCATCAGAATAATTCAGTGAATCCTGGTTCACTGCAGATCTGAGTCAAAGAACCAAAGGTCATCTCAAAGAACATGGAATGAGCTTAAATAAGCTTAACTAATACAGAACAACATTTGGTATGTGTTTCAACCCATTCACAATGCCAATCCCGAGAAACAAAACATTATTTCAAAGAATGATTCATAAAGAATGATTTTCTCCATAAACTTTTAGGACACTCGATTTTATTAATGCGATTATACCTCTGAGAGCTAGGGGTCACTGTAGCAATTGGTCGCTAACATCGGCTAATCCTAAAGTTAAACAAAACACCTTTAAATTGACATTAATATTCCATATTAATGCGGTAATAATGCTCGTAGCATTATCGAACGATGGTGGAGCGAAACAAAAGAAACCTTATGTTTGAAACTAATCGTAGTCGCATATCTGGGTAGAGTGAATGTTACCGGAAGCTAACAGCATTCGGCGCTAATTTTAAAAAGAATCGGTTTTATTCTGGTTGTAATGAGTGGACCGGATAACATAAACATTAATATCCCATCAATGTATGAAACCCTTGTGGAGATAACGTTTGTTATAACCATGAAGACACACCTGAATGACATTAGCAATGGCCTCATTCGAAGAAGCTAGCAGGGGCTACGTCGGTTAGCTCCATGTGTTTAAAAACACCATGTAACGAATTACGTAAACCTTTTAATAAAACATTTAACTTTCCCTGTTTGTCTCTCTACCAAACCTGTCCGTGCCTCGTGTGAGTTCGGTTCACTTTGGTCATCCAAGGGAGAGCAGTGGTCCAGGAAAACATTGGTTATTTCAGCCGCGCGCTAGCGGCTATGAGCTAACCAAAACGTGGCTGGGGCCAGCCACTCTTGCAAGGTGAAGTCTGGCTCTATAGCAGGGCATCCTGCTGTGAGAGGCTGTCTCTGCATGGATGTGTGTAATTACTTTGCTTACAACCCCCTTTTGATTTGTCCTCAGGGTACATGTTGTTCCCAACTCAGCCTGAATTCTTGCCAATTACACATTTTAATAACCATTATTTAATATATATAAACTTTACTAAAAATAGAATTATAGCTAGCCATAATTTATATTTGCCAATCATCCATAGAACCACGATTGTCACATATATATGTAGTATATAACTCACCAATAGTGTTGTCTAGCAGCAGGAAACCTGCTTCTTTTCAGGCTATTTTCGCAGTTTTTCTGAAGGAAAGGAGCAGAATAAACATTGAATTAAAATTATAATTTTAATAAAATTTAAACTGAAAATGGAAGACATAAAAATTTATTTTATTACAGTTCCACAACAACACAAGGCAAAAACAGATGGGTGTACCTTATGTATGGGCTTAGGCCTTATGAGCCAGAACTGGCAGGTGAGTGTAAAGAAAGAGTTGGAAAGCTTATGATACAGCAGGTTTGTAACTTATCCTAGCCGTGTGATATTCTAACTTCTACTGGTTTAAATACTTTGTGATGATATTTACTTGTTAACTTAAAAACAATCCAGGCACAGGGTGAGCATACAGACACACAGGCATGCAATCAAGTGATGAACCAGAAACCTGATTGCTGTGTGGCAACATAGCTAAAAACCATATCACTGTGCCACCTTTGTTTATCTACAGCGTCATATTGCACCTTTGAGACAACAGCATGCCTGTTTTGTGACTAAAATGAGAAGCATATTGTAAAAACTGAGCCAAGTTAACTCATTTTGTCCTAGTTAAAAGTACACTTTATCTGACAGCCCTGAGATGTAAGCATCAGCGAGAAACTGATCCAAGGTGTTATTGAAGAGGCTCTTAGCAAGCACTAAAGTTTTGGTATTTAAAATCTTAGCATATAACACTTTACAACTCTGTCCTCTCCATTTAGCACCATTCAAAACAATTTTTTGCAAGAAGACTGATTAAATGTTTTCTAATCGCCTATGTTAGATGGATTAATAGTCTAACCACTCTACTTAACGACACTGACACGCACGCACACACACCTACACACACACACACACACGCACGCACGCACGCACCCACACACACACACACACACACACGCACACACACACACACACACACACACTGAGGTGGGGTGAGAGCAAGCTCTCCTCCCACTAAGTCAACATACCTGTCGAGCAGGTAGTTGGCTACCAGCCAAATGTGTGTTGTTGCACGTAGCTTACTGGAAACCACGTGAACTGTGCCAGAAAAAATACCGGAAACAAAGGGAGTGGTGGATTTTTTTACTGCTGTGATCTAATCACATTGTTACTTGATAAACACATGCAGTCAGTAAGCCAGTCTTTTGCGTTACACATTAAACTAACCTCTAACACTTGTGTCTGGTAAATCATAAAATGATTCATTCCAGAAACCAACATGAAACTATTTTGGAGGCAGAAGCTAAGACAAAGAGCAGCAGTAAAAGATCACGTGTTACATGTGCTGCTTTCATCTTTGTTATAATATGACGTTAAACTTTATACACAGGGCATATGGGTGCATGGACACATATCCCATAGGTAAATCTTATTTAGCATAAAGTGGAATTTATTAAAGTGCAGCAAGAATATGAGCACCACTAAAATGATCTGTAGGACATGCCTATTACAGGATTTGGCCTGATATAGAACAATAAATAAAACAAAGTTTAATTTTCAAACATACATCAAATGTAATAATTTTACTTTCAAAAGCCTGAGAAAGTTTTTCTTTCATGTATTTTCCATCATTAGTTTTCTCTGCCCTTCATTTAAATACAGCAGATAAAATCCAAGCAGATAAAGTAAAGCCAAATGTGCTACAAGGCAAATTATCCAGAAAACATCAATACAGAAACAAGCCATGTGGCAAGAGAATTTACATACAAACGGAGGATCGAACTCAAACTGTGTTAAAAGTAAAAGACAGAATAGTGGATATCTACAGAATACTAAGGTGAATTCAATTGAACAACGGAAACACTGGACGTAAAATTGAAGTAAATGCTCCAAAGGAATCTGCACTACAAAATAGATTAAGCTTTTTACCTTCAGTCCTGTCTGTTATCTTAAATACATTTCAGAGAATAATTGGAATATTTAATTATAATTTTGCCAGTGCTATTAGTATGAAACTTGAAATTCTACAGCATCATTTTTGCTTCCATTTAAACATTCCAAATAAAACAGTTGGCAGGTGAAATTACTGTACTGTGCCTTTAATGCTGGTAAAGAACAGAACAGCTCTACATGTTGGTGGGTAGGAACATATCTTCTTGTCTAGTACATGGTGCAGGTCTGCTCTTGTTGTATGTTGAGGGTCTGATTTTCTGAAGTTGCCTAATCATGCCACTGTAGACACTATAGCTGATGTATAATTATATTAATCTAGTGCAACCTCGTTTATTTAATAAATCCATAATGTCAAGATCATTTATTAACACATCCAGAAGTCAGTAGGCTGCAGCACTGTACATTAACAGGTAAATCTAATCTTCATCTGTCAAATGAAGATGCACTGAGGAAATATTTTGCACATTGTTTTCCACACATGAAGGTTCTAAAACTCTGTTTTTATTGTGCCAATAAAATAGCTAGCCTTTAAACATTTCTAACCCTCCATATAGACCCGACACAATGCAAATTTTAGCTTTTACTCTGATTCTAATTTACATTTCAATACAGTTTTGTAAATAGAATAGAGCAGGATCTACTATTGCAGCTATATTAAACACATTTATTTGAATGCTAATTATATTTAATGAGGAGTACAGTTTACAAAGAGAACCATCAGTATTTAGTGAAGTTTACCTGGACTACATACAGATTTTTACCATTAACATTTTGGTAAATGGGGTGTTGTTGAAACTGCTAGTCTTATGGACTGGGGAGCAGTGGTGGACTTAGCAATTTTGGGGCCCCAGGCAAACTTTTGTGAGGGGTCCTTCCTCCAAGTCTGCCCTGAGTGTCAGGGCCGTGCAGAGACCATTGGAGGGGCAGGTGCTCAAAGTTAAAAGAGGGCACATGGGGCACGGATTTAAAACACCATACAGAAACATACCTTGCTATACAACCGGTTGAAATGTACCAACCCATACTATAAAGAATGTAACATGGAATCAAGGGCGTAGGTTTGATTTGAACTTTGATTTGAACTTTAACCCTAGGGACATTTCATTGGTCTGACATCATTGGTCCTACGCAATATGCATGCTCCTATTTCTTTATGATTGACTTGAGCGTCAGGACGCGTCTCTTCTGTCTAAAGAGAAAAGCTGTATTTCTTGCTACATTTATACAAATTTATAAGCACAACACAAACTAGATGCTTTTTGTTAATCTGGTGGCCTAGTGGTTATAGCATTGAGCTTGGGTCCCAAAGGTTCTGAGTTCAACTCCTACAGACTACAACTCTGGGTCCCTGAGCAAGACCCTTAACCCCCGCTTGCTCTCCTGGCGCCGCACAGTGGCAGCCTACTGCTCGCCGAGGGGATGGGTAAAGATGTAGAAGTGAATTTCTCCATTGTGAGATCAATAAAAGTTCTATTATTATTATAAAGCAGCGCCCGATCTGATGAATGTCAAATTGGGACTTTTTTCCCACTTTGAAAAAGTTTGCATTTGAACTTACCAGCAACAGAGGCAAGGCGAGGCAAGGCAATTTTATTTATATAGCACAATTCAGTACAAGACAATACAAACTGCTTTACATGATTAAGATATAGCAAAATAATAAAATGTAGATAGAAAATAGAATAAAAGCAAGTAAGGATAGAATGTAGTAACAAAAAAGAACATTAAAAACAGTAAAACTGTTTAACTAGAACAGTCAAAGGCAATTTTAAACAAATGTGTTTTTAATCTTGATTTAAAGGAACTCAGGCTTTCAGCACTTTTACAGTTTTCTGGAAGTTTGTTCCAGATAAGTGGAGCATAGGAACTAAATGCTGCTTCTCCGTGTTTAGTTCTGGTTCTAGGTATGCAGAGTAGGCTGGAGCCAGAAGACCTTAATGGCCTGGAGGGTTGATACACTGATAACAAGTCTGTGATGTATTTAGGTGCTAAACCATTCAGGGATTTATAGACTAACAGAAGTATTTTAAAGTCTATTCTCTGAGATACAGGGAGCCAGTGTAAGGACTTTAGAACTGGGGTTATGTGCTCTACTTTCTTAGTCTTAGTGAGGACGCGGGCAGCAGCGTTCTGGATCAGCTGCAGCTGTCTGATCCACTTTTTAGGAAGACCTGTGAAAACACCGTAGCAGTAATCAATTCTACTAAATATAAACGCATGGATTAGTTTTTCCAGATCCTGCTGAGACATTAGTCCTTTAATCCTAGAAACGTTCCTCAGGTGATAGAAAGCCGACCTTGTAACTGTCTTTAGATGCTTTTGGAGGTTCAGGTCTGAGTCCATCACTACTCCCAGATTTTGGGCCTGATCAGTGGTTTCTAGCTGAATCAGCTGAAGCTGTGTGCTAACTTTTGATCTCTCCTCTATTGGTCCAAATTTTATTACTTCAGTTTTGTTTTTATTCAGTTGAAGAAAATTTTGGCACATCCACGTATTGATTTCTTCAAGGCATTTACTCAGTGCTTGAATGGGTTCATAGTCACCTGGTGACATGGTGATGTAAAGCTGTGTGTCGTCTGCATAGTTATGGTAGCTGATGTTGTTGTTTTTTATGATTTTATGATTCAGAGACAGATGGTAAATACGTGCCTATTAAACCAAATATATTCAAAATATGTCTGTTGTCTAGATATATCCTGTATTTTCTTTTGAAGATATAGAAATGTGGAGAGATAACCCCCACCCTTATTTTTTTAATCTAAGATACTGTCTGCATCATAAAACACAGCAAAATTATACATTCAAGGCACAGCAAGTAAATGTCTTGTATTTACTCTGCACTGGAAGTAGAAGTGTCACTGACACTGACAGCATTACAAATATTAAATTCAAACTTCAACAAATGTAATTACATGTCATGTAATTTATCTTAACATTCCAAACACATTTCTTACATCATACCTCTGAAGTGTAGATAACAGCTTCTCCTTACCTACATCCTCTCACACAACTAATTATTTCCCTAACATTAGTGAGTTGTCAATGTTTAAATGTGCATCCATCCATCCATCCATTTTCTGATCCGCTTAATCCCTCATGGGGACACGGGGATTGCTGGTGCCTATCTCCAGCATTCACTGGGCGAGAGGCAGCGTACACCCTGGACAGGTCGCCAGTCTGTCGCAGGGCAACACATAGACAGACAGGACAAACAACCATTCACACACACTCTCACATCTAAGGAGAATTTAGAGAGACCAATTAACCTAACAGTCATGTTTTTGGACTGTGGGAGGAAGCCGGAGTGCAGTAAATCTTAATACATAAGGAGCATGGAGGACTCAATACTGTACTTTGAGTAAGATTGGTGACACCAAGACTGAATTGTTACATGAGTGGTTGCCCATTTCATCATTGAAATGAGAACATATTAATATACTATTGGTATATACTAGTAAGACTATAAAAGAACAGCAGATTAAACTTTAAGATATGTAAAGGCCTATATTAAATTAATTTTACAACCACATCAACAGATTAAATGATTTTTACTTTTTTGGTGTATCAATTTACCCTCGTAATGAAGTAATATTTTATGGGCTAAGTCCCTGATGATGAGAATGTCTAACTCCGCCCGTGGTTTGCACTAATTTACTAATGGACAGTGTGAAAACCTTTGTACAATAAAAGCAATGTAAATGGTGTTCCTTGGTTGTACTTGTCATAATTCTAATTCTAGAAGTAGAAATAGTGAAATAAATAGCACTATAATTTTGTGGAATCCTAATTATGCTATTATAAATAAGCAAAAGTCTAAACAAAAAATAGCAGTTGTTTAGGCAGCATCTAGTGTTGTTGTGTTGTATATAATGTAAAAGAAATAACACCTGCTATTTATACCTGAACTGCATCAAAGGGTCAACAAAAAATTAAGTAATAATGACAACGAAATATTGGTAAAAGGGAAACCCTCACCTCTTCTTTTTCAGGCAGCTGTGGAAGAATCTGAATTTTTAATAGCCTACAGTCTTTGCTTTTCCATCTTTCCAGCAGTCTTCAGAACTCCTGCCTGGCACAGATTATTTCGTTTTATAAAAGAGATTAGGTTTCTGTTGATAAATGCATTTTACTTCAGAATTAGATGCTATTTTGAGATGCTAACGTTGGTTACTTACATTTCTCAACTTCCACAAATCAAACTCTCTCCTGCTTCTTTACAGAACTGCACTCAGCAGCTTTCACCTATTTTAGTGCTGATAACATTTAGTTTCTTAACTGGGACTAGTTTCGTAGTCTAGTATTAATTGTGGCAGTATCCCAGTATGAATCAAAACTTAAATCTCTCGCGCTCCAAGCAAGCACGCACACACACGCACTAGAAAACAGCCATTCAGAAAGAGGGAAGGCAGAATTTGAAGCAGACACAGACAGTGCCTCACCAAACCTAACCACCATCGGTAGGTTAAAAAAAAGCCATTGTTCACAAAGGATTATTTTGGTGTTTTTGTCTTATTAATCCTTTTTGCAGACTCATGCCAGAGGGTTTGCATACATTGTACATGTACGTATATTATTACGAAACGAACGTTTACGTCTTGACTTAAGTATATATACCCTAATTTTTATTTATATAATTATTTAAGTAGAACAATGACTAGTGCAAAATTAAGTTGTATTTACCGGAGATGAAGTGTAGACTGCAAATTCTGTCGTGGTATGATGGCTCCCACAGTCGACTGGGATTGTCTGCCTGCATCCTTTACATTGAAAATATCCATTTCTTTCTTCTTTCTTCGTCCTTCGGTAAAGGAAAGAAACGTACATCCGACGATTTGGAATGCCTCTGTGTGCAACCGGGAGCACAACAAGTCGTAGGCATTGTTTAGATTCCAAAAATAAACTAACTAAAAGCACGCTCTAATTCACCCGTTTTGTCATGGTAGTAGACGAGAACAGTACTGTTTTTGCCTACCAGCGGGACCCGGATGTAGCGCGGATGTAGCTCGTGACATCACGCGTGAATGGGTCTATAACCAATGACAGTGGAGTTAAACAGCACAGAGCACAGTCACTTGTGCTGCAGATTTAAAGGGGCAGGACAGACCGGGCGGAGGGAGGCAGCGCGAGGCAGCGCGAGGCAGCGCGAGGCAGCGCGAGGCAGCGCGAGGCAGCGCGAGGCAGCGCGAGGCAGCGCGAGACAGCGCGAGGCAGCGCGAGGCAGCGCGAGGCAGCGCGAGGCAGCGCGAGGCAGCGCGAGGCAGCGCGAGCTGCGAGAGGAAAAGTAGGGCAGAGGGAGGGCACGTTATGTGGATCATGTAACTGGCCACGGTTACCGTGGCACGGTAGACCTAAATTATTATTATTTTGGACATGCACACACACACACCAACAAATCCGCAAAAAAAAAAAAAAAAAACACTGACAAAAGGGCACTTTGGGCATCAAGGGGCAAAGGGGAGTGTAAAAGGTTCTGTAGGGCTTCATGCTGCAATACTGAGAACCAGACAGTAGCGCAACATTTTCCTGTAGTCCAGCTAAAGAATCAGAGACATGAGCCTCCAGCGTTCAATAATAAATGTGCATATTTGGCTGGAGGGAGTTGTCAGTCAACGAGCATGCGCCTATACAGTACACTGTATAGGAGGCGTGGCTTTTAGCTTCTTCAAGGAGGGGAGAGGAGCCAAAGTGGGTAGAAAAAAATCCCTCTATCTCCTCGTTTAACAAAAGATACGGACTATACCGTCAATATTTTTGATTTATAAAAAGTAATCATAGTACTACATTTTGTATTAACCATAAACACTTTGTTGTAAATCATTGTGAATCAAACAAAAAAGATTTACAATAATTTTACTTGGATTATATTTTTTTCATTCCAATGATGAAGAAACTATTTTCATTAGGCCGGCCAAAAATAATAAATAAAACATTTTCCAACAGTCTGTTGCTCTCCACTAACCATGCGAGCCATGAGTGTATTTTCTGCGTAGAAAAAGGTTTTGACGTGTGGGGTTTAAAATATAACTTAGAGCAGGGGTGTCCAGACTTTTTGGGACATGGACCAAAATTGTCAAGTCAATGGAACTCAAGGGCCAAAAAATTAACAAAATTTTTTTAAACCAAAAAATTTTGTTAATTTTTTACCTGCTCTAAAAAATATGATAATTTTAAACAAATAAATGTGTCAGATTTTTATATATTTATATATATATATTTATTATAGGACATGAATGTGTAAATCATTGTACATACAAATGTAAAAAAGGGGTTATTCTCATTTGTCGTATTAAAAGATCATCCAGTCTGCAAATTATTTTCAATAATTTAATTTGACTCTTAAACAACAATAAACTGAACTATTTTTGGTCTAGCAATATAAGAACAGTATTTGGGTCGGTTGTTCTTTTAAAACACATGCTGTAATTAGCCAATTTTAATACTTGAATTCAAAGCAGATTTTAATGCACCAAAGTCTGCATTTGAGTAATTAAATATCATTGGATAGATGTTACTATGGAATTAAAGAGAATGTCAAAAGTGTATTTATTAAAAGATGAACACTTTATGTTGTACTTAACATTTTCAAATGTAGGATTTTAACTTTTCTGTAATAATTTTGCCCTAGTTAAAAACTAAAATCTTCCATCTGCATCAGCCACTTGTGCTGGTGGACCAAATCTTTATTCAAATGCAGTTGGGGGGGGGGGGGGGCACCAAAATCAGTACAGAGGCCACAAATGGCCCCCAGGCTGCACATTGGACATGCCTGACTTGGAGTCTCAACCTGGAGCTTTCCTGAACTCTCATACTTGTTATCAGTATTTAATATTTCAGTTATTAAGGACTGCATTAATAAAGTGGTGTGGCTGTTTTACTTTGAATAAATATGTATCCTTCTTTAGTTTATATTATATCACATATTACATGTATTATTCAGAAAAATAACACAGTTACATCCTCTGGATGGGTTCCTGGGTTCTTCCTTGTTGAAATTTTTGTTTCTTCTCTGAGATATTTCTTCAGTCTAAAGAGTTATAGGTAAACTCAGCCTTATAAGCAGTGCCTTTGCATAGTTGTTGTTTATTTTTGTTTTACTGTAGTTAAGTAACTAGTGGTACTTTTATGATTTATAGTGATGATTTATTTCTTATCAATACTGCATCTTTAAAGGAGCAATAAGCGATATTTCACCTCTAAGTGGTGCTTGACCACTGTCTGTAGACCAAAACAAGCTGAAACCTGGCCCCTCCTTTCCCTGTGCGCGTATTTGTAAAGGATAAATACACAACAAACAGCATCACCTTTCAGGGGAACATTTCTAGTGAAGAAGTAACTCATAACTTTATAATGCTGTTAGCAAGAGAACATTTTGATCTGCGGGGTTGCTCTCCGCCATGTTCCTCCAGTGCTACGCTGCTCTGACGGTGGTATTTTAGGGCAGGGAAGGGCTATGCCCTAAATGGCAGCTGTTCACATGCATGTACACGCACGCGTGCACACGTACATGCAGGCACGGCCAGCCTGGCTATGTAAACAAGAGACTGTAGAACAACACAAAGAGATGCGGTGTGATGTCATACCATTGTCCATCTGAAATATTACCTTAAGTTCTTGACATCATTATTTTTTAGTTCCTTCTATCTAAAGTTATGAACTTTTGCTTATTGCTCTTTTAAACAACCCGAGCTGCATGTTTACAATCAGCAAAGAGAAAGGCTGACTTTTACGTTCACTACTATGTCCTACTGGAACCAGTAGATTTGTTATATTTTCCTGGTTAATTAGGCAACACTTTTTTCAGTCAACATGTAGAACTGGACTTGCTGCAGGAACAATGTGCTGATTTCAAGGACCTGTTAATGTGTTTAGTTACTTTAGGAATAAATGCTTTGATTTTCACTGATCCAAAGGACTATGGAGCTAAACTGAACTAACTTTAAGGCCCCAATTTAGCTCTATGTTATGGATATACAGACCAGATACTTTTCACATAATGATACAAATCAAACCAGAAGCTCTCAGAGAGGAAGGGTAATCCTACTCCTCACATATTGCTGGGTGAACATAAATGCAACTTACAATCAGCTTATTCTGGGTCAGTATTCCGGTTTTACGGCTAACGTTAGTGATTCTGCTTCCACATGAACCAGTTGGTGTGCCCTCTCCTTGGCCCGGAGGCTGCTCTTAAATATGCCAGGCCCCCTATTTTAGCCCTTATCAACTAAAGAACGAGGCAGGCCAACGGCTCTGGACTGAACAGTGATTCTGGTTTTTCTACCTCTCTGTGCACATAATTGTGCTGTTGTGGTACCGAGTATTGCACAAATTACCATTTTTTTCTGTCTTCCTTTTCAATGTCAGTGCATGGTGGAGCAGGTAGTGATTATATGGAATACAATAGAAACAAATCTGACTGTTTTTAAATAATGAAATGTAGACAAATTTGGGGGCTTAAAGGGACAGTGCGTAACTAATTTTCTTTTAATAAGCAAAAAACAAGGATTGCTTTTATAAATATTTATTCTGGCAAAGTCTAATAACATCACAACTGCACATTCAGAAACAAGTCCAAAAAACAGCTACTCATGGAATTTACAAGCAACTTTAGAAAATACTAGTAGACTTGACAACAGTGAAAAAAGCCATTTCACACGATGACTGTAGCTATTGTTCAAATGTAGTTTTTTTCTCAGGTTTTCGCTTGTCAACTCCACCTCTGACAGTGCCATCTCATCGTCGTCCTTTCTGATCCCTCCCGCTGCTCGCTTAAGTGGAACACTGCATTTCCCGGATTTTTAAAATGGAAAAGTCAATTTTAGTCAATTGAAAGGGGGGAGTAGAAGTCAATGATGCATTGTGTCACATTTTTTGTTATTGATTTGATAGCAAATTATAATTATTTTTTTTCAAACATGCATAAATAATGCAGGGCACTGTTAGGGGGTGGGCAACCAGCGGGGCCCCTTACTGGTGGAGTCCCTTACTGGTAGGGGGCCCAGGCGGTTGCCTACTTTGCCTCTATGGTAAAATGGCTTCTGCTGAGGAGGGGTACGTCATGCAGCATCTGATGCAAAAAATATTTCTCATGTCACTAATGATATTCTCACGGCCTCAGAAAATGGACAATATACTGTGTCTGTATTTGTCCTGTAAGATCTCAGTCCTGCATTTGATACAGTTGATCACAATATTCTCCTACAAAGACTTGAACATACTGTAGGGATTAAGGGGAAAGCATTAGGCTGGTTTAAATATTTTCTATCTGACAGATTCCAGTTTTCTCATGTTAATAATAACTCTTATACAAACTCCAGGGTCACTTGTAGAGTACCACAGGGTTTGGTCCTGGGGCCAATTCTATTTACTATATACATATATATATTTAATTTACACTGTTATGCTGATGATACTCGGCTATATTTATCGAGAAATCCATTCCAAATCCAACCAATTACTTAGACTACAGGCGTGTCTTGATGACATCAAAACCTGGTTGACTTAAACATTTCTGCTTTTAAATTCTGGCAAGACAGAAGTTGTCATCTTTGACTTTGTAAAGTGCCTTGAGATGGCATGTGTTGTCAACTGGTGCTATATAAATAAAATTGAATTGAATTTGGACTACAGTCCTTAAAAATAAACTTCTTAATCAATCACTTAATCTGGATGGTATTAAATTGGCCTATGGTGATAAAGTAAAAACTTTGGTGTTATTTTTGACCAGGACATGTCATTTAAATCCCACATTAAACAGGTTTCCAGGGTTTCCTTTTTTCACCTAATATTGCAAAATTATAAATATTCTGTATAGGAGTGACACTGAAAAACTAGTCCATGCATTTGTTACTTCAAAGCTGGACTATTATAATTTTTTTACTGTGACAAAGCCCACAAAATGCAGTATAAAGTCTTCAGCTGATACAACATGCTACAGCAAGAGTTCTGATGAAAATTAAAAAGAAAGATGATATTTCTCCTATTTTAGCTTTCCTTCCTTGGCTTCCTGTTAAATGAACAATAGAATTTAAAATTCTCCTTACAAAATATAAAGCCCATAATAATCAGGCTCCACAATAGATCAGAGCTCTGATTACCCTGCATGTTCCTTTTTTTTTCAGTGTCCTGTCTAGCAATGTGGCAATAAGAATTTTTGTCTTAATGCCAAATAGAGCTCGACAGATTTTACTTTCACAAGTGGAGCAGTCAGCTTTCGCCATAGTGCTCTGCTTGATTCATGCATGTAAATAGTTTTATTGTGATTCATTTAATCTGACATGTATAATGTGATAGGTGAGAGAAAATAAATAAATAAATAAATTATGGGCTTTCTGTATAGAAGTGAACACTGAGTACCTGGAACCCAGCACCTGTAGGTGTTTGTGAGAGCGCACTTGTGTATGTAAAATTTATGAAAAAGAAAAATGCTCAATAGTGGTTGTGAAGAACCAAAAATCCGCCTCCCCCGAGCACCGAGGCAGGCGCCGGGGGACCCATAACCCCAGACCCCTAAAGGGGCCCCCAAAGCAGGGCGCCCAAGAGGGGCCAACACAGGAAATCTGCCCCCCCACCAAGGGAAGAGGAGAGACGACCCCAAGGAAATCCCCCAGCCGCCGCAATGCCGAAGCCCCCAGGAGCCGCAGCATCGAGCCTGTGGGCTCTGCCGGCAGCCAGCTACGCTGAAGTGTAACCGGCCATGGGCCCCCAAGCCCCAGGAGAGCCCCGCTCCCTGGCGGGAGCCCCGACCGAGCCCCGGGGGGCCAGGCCCCGCGAAGCAGCCGCCAGGAATGAGCCGGCACCTACCCGGGAATCCGCCCCAAACCCGAGGGCCGCCTATGCACCAGTGGGCCAAGGCGTCACCCAGCGGAGGGGGGCAGGACGGGGGGGGATGGGCTCCGCACCTAGCGGAGACTTGAGATGTTCTTGGGAGAGGGAGCGGTTCGGACCCGAACCTGGGGAATAAAAAAAACCCCTTCCCACCCTAGTACCCCACTCACAACGCACAGACTATAAAAAAAAAAAAAACGATCCTCCGATCCTCCCTATGCCCACTCAGATGTGTTGTTGCGTGTTGTTCTTAAGTGTGTTTCAAACTGGGAGTACTGAAGGGGGTGCCCAGCACAGTCCACCCCTCCTCCGGAAGGTAGCTGGTGCTAGCACACCCTCTCCAAGCAACTGCCCAGAACCCTCAATGTCTAAATGTGAGAGGGGGTGGAGGGAGCCATCTGAGGTGAGGCGCACACAACATAAGCCCCCCCCACTGATGTCTTTACCCCCCACCCCCATACAATGGCCTACATGTATGTGCGTTGTGAAAATGTTTTGAGTGAAAGTGTCTAAAATGCATAATAAAATTGGGGTGAGGGACGTCATCAGAAAGTGGCAACCTCCAGTAACGCCCCCATCCCCAAGGTCCTACATGTGTGGCAGCGTGATGGAGCAGGCAGAGGGAGCAGTCCGGGGATGGGGAGAAAAGGACTGGGGAGCCTACTGCAGTCCCAGGGAGCCAGCTCCCCTACTGACTCCAATAGGCGAGAGCCCACCCAGAGAAGGGGGCCCCGCCAGCCGCACCACTGTAGCCCAGGGGCCAGGGGTAGGCGGTAGGGCCCGCGAGCCAACCACCACCAGAACTAACACCTCCACCAACCCCAACCCACCCACCAAACCTCCTGGCTTTCCCGGGGGTAAATTAAGAGAAAAAAAAGTGTGGGGGCGGGGGGGACCCTGGGCTAGCCAGCCCGCACAAACCATCCGGAACCCCTCCCCCCAGACGAATCCCACACCGGGAGACGGCATGTACCAGGACAGAGATAGTGGTCCAGACACAGAGCCCTCCAAACATCCACATCCTCTCTCTCCCCCCCCCCCCCCACCTGTAGATGTAATCCCTCCCCAACACTAACATTCAAACAACTCACCATACATACAACAACAGACATCCAGGCTGGGTTAGTCCCCACTCCCCCTCCCTCCCCTCCCCCCAGTAGCAGAGTGCCAACCCGAAAAGGGGGAGAGCATCTGCCATGAGATGTTAATATCCATGCCCCCCTACCAGCTCAACAGGCCCTGAGGCCCCCCAGCACACCAGAGGCCCCGTGCAGGGGCAGACACCCGGGCGTACACCAACTCAGATCCCAAGCGGCATACTCCACGGAACCTCCCAAACCCCGCCCAGATGAGGGCAACAGACCCCGGGGTCAGACCCACCGGGCGCCCCACTTCGAGGGCCCCCCAGAGCCCCAGGACCCAGGGACCACCCCAGCCAGCCCCAGCGCCCCGCAGGACGCATCCCACAGCCCCCCATTCCACTAAGTGATGGAGCCGATCAAAGGAGCCCAGAGAGATCGATCTGATGCGGATGAAGATGCAGATGCTGTCTCAAGATTAATATGATACAGCAAAAGATCTCTATACTGATTAATGCTGAGATTTTCCTTACTTTTCCAATTCATGAGGATAGTTTTCTTTGCGATACATAAGGCAGTGAAAATCATAAAAAATATTTTTTTTTTCAGAGGGCTTTCCTCAAAGTTACCCAGCAAGCAAACTGATAGGGAAGGTGAAATTTTACAACTCAGGCACTTTGATAAGTCCTTAAATATCTGTGCCCAGAACCTCTGGACAGATGTGCATAACCATAACGCATGAATATAATTATCAGGATGATTGCCTATGCAGTGTGGACAGATATTAGATTGTGCAAAACCCATCTTGAATAATCTTTGTCCTGTGTAGTGTACTCTGTGAAGGATTTTGTATTGTATTAGTTGTAAATTGGGGTTTCTATTCAATTTGAAAGTTCTTAGACATATCTGAGTCCAGATGTTTTGTTCAAAGCTGACTGATAAATCCTCTTCCCATTTCATAATAGGAAGAGATATTGAATCATCTAGTTTAGTCAGTGTCCTGTATGATTTAGACAGTAGTTTGGGGGGGTTTAAATCTAGAAACTCTAATATATTAGTTGGGATTTGCAAACCACCTTCAATATGCTTAAATTAATTTCTAATTATAGATTTGATTTGTTCATATTCTAAGAATTTATTTTTACTAATGCCATATTGCATATTTAATTTGGCAAAAGTGATAAACTCGGTTCCGTCAAGTAAATGTTCCAGGTATTCAATACCTTTATTCTTCCAATATGTAAAGTTTATCATATTATTATTTTGTAAAATGTCAGGGTTATTCCAGATGGGTGTACGACTGCATGGGATAAGGGATGACTTCGTCATTTTAAGAAACTCCCACCATGCTGTCACAGTAGAGCTAATGTTAATATTTTTAAAGCATGTATGCCGTTTTATATTTGAGCTAATAAACGGCAAATCTGAAATCATGATATTATTGCATATTTTCTGTTCTGTGTCTATCCAGGGCTCGTCTAAAGGATTATGTTTTATCCATTAGGGATGTATTGTAGCCTATTTGCTAAGTAGTAGTTATGGAAGTTAGGCAGATCTAGTCCCCCTCTATCTTTAGTTTTCTGTTGTGTCTTTAAGCTGATACGGGGTGGTTTATCTTTCCAAATAAATTTAGAGATGGAAGAGTCTAGAGATTTAAACCAGTCGGATGATGGTTTATTGTGGATCATTGAAAATAAGTAATTAATTCTAGGTAGGACCATCATTTTAATTGAAGCTACCCTACCCATGAGTGAAATTGGAAGCGATTTCCATCTTTCAAGGTCCTCTTCTATCCTTTTTAAAAGTGGGGTGTGGTTAAATTTTAGTAAATCCGCTAGTTTAGACAACACAGTAATACCCAAATATTTAATATTTCCTGATTGCAATTGGAAATCTAGGGGGTTCTGGAAAGAGCAATTAATTGGCAGTACCGTAGATTTAGACCAGTTTATAGAGTAATCTGAAACCTTTGAGAAAGATTCTAGTAATCTAATTACTTGAGAGAGGGAAGTGTTTGAATGCTGGAGATAAAGTAAGGCAAGGCAAATTTATTTATATAGCACAATTCAGTACAGAGACAATGCAAAGTGCTTTACATGATTAAGTAATACATCATCAGCGTAAATTCTAATCTTATGCTCTATTTTCATGCATTTTAAACCTTTGACAACATTAGTTTGTCTAATTGTTGCTGCTAGAGGTTTGATAAAAATGGCAAAAAGTGAGGGGGAAAGCGGGCATCCTTGCCTAGTGCCCCTCTGGAGATAAAAGCTGGAAGATGTTTGGTTATTTGTCCTGACACAGGCTGTTGTAAAGCTGTATAAAATTTTTAACCAATTTATTTAAAAATTGCCAAAACCAAATTTATAAAGAGTAGCGAACAAAAAATTCCAGTTTACTCTATCAAATGCTTTTTCTGCATCTAAAGACAATATATTGGTTTTAGTATTTTTACTGTAGGAATAATCTATTAAATTTAGTAATCTGCGTGTGTTTGTGGATGACTGCCTTCCTCTGATGAAACCAGTTTGATCAGGGTGGATTATGAGAGGGGTGAGTTTATCTAATCGTTTTGCAAAAGCTTTACAGATTATTTTAATATCCACGTTAATTAAGGATATGGGACGATAACTGGTAGGAAACATAGGATCTTTGCCTGGCTATTAGCTGGAAATCTGCCATTTTCCTGAGTTTCCTGCAACATTCTGTGAAACGTTGGTGCCAGGATACTCCAGAACTCCTTATAAAACTCAGTAGGGAATCCATCTGGACCTGGAGCCTTTTTATTGGGCATGCTTGTTAAAGCTTCCTGAACTTCAACTGTTATCAGCGGTGAGTCCAGTGTCGTTCTTTGGCTATCTGATAATTTAGGAAGTGTAATTTTATCCAGAAATTGCTTGATGTCATTATCTGATGGATTTATCTGTGATGTGTATAAAGATTAGTAGAAATCTCGGAAGGTGTTGTTTATACATTCCGGATCAGGTAATGTATTACCAGTTGAGTCTGTAACTGCAAATATAGTCGTTTTTTCTTTATTTATTTTTAGCTGGTTAGCTAAGAAGCTTCCTGACTTATTGCCATGTTCAAAGTTTTCTATTCGAAGTCTTTGTATTAGACATTTATTTTGCTTTTCAAACTTGTATTGGTTTAATTCTAATTATACTTTATGGATTTTACCCAACTTTCCCTCTTCTTGAGAGGTTTCTAGTAACTTCAATTTTTCTTCTAATTCCTGAATCTTTTTGTTTTCTATCTTCTTTTTATGAGATGAGAATGAAATTATTTTACCTCTCATCACTGCTTTCCCTGCTTCCCATAGTATAGGCAAGGCAAGGCAAGGCAAATTTATTTATATAGCACAATTCAGTACAAGACAATACAAACTGCTTTACATGATTAAGATATAGCAAAATAATAAAATGTAGATAGAAAATAGAATAAAAGCAAGTAGGGAATGTAGTAACAAAAAAGAACATTAAAAACAGTAAAACTGTTTAACTAGAACAGTCAAAGGCAATTTTTAACAAATGTGTTTTTAATCTTGATTTAAAGGAACTCAGGCTTTCAGCACTTTTACAGTTTTCTGGAAGTTTGTTCCAGATAAGTGGAGCATAGGAACTAAATGCTGCTTCTCCTTGTTTAGTTCTGGTTCTTTTTTTTTTTTTTTCCCCAGTGTCCTGTCTAGCAATATGGCAATATAGGAATTGATGTCTCAATGCCAGATAGAGCTCGACAGATTTTGCTTTTACAAGTGGAGCAAACAGCTTTCGCCATAGTGCTCCACTTGATTTATGCTTGTAAATAGCTTTATTATGATTCCTGCAAGGAGAATTTCAAATTATATGGACATGACAATGGGAGAGTAAAGGAAGAACAAAAAGTGAAAGAAAAGGAAAAAAAGAGAGTAGAGGTGAAAGAAAGAGGAGATAAAAGGGAGAGAATGATAAAACCTTCTTTGTCTGCTCCATCACCTGGAAAGAGACACAAAAAGAACAGCACAACCAACAGACATAAAGCAACAGATACACTCGAATAACACCTAGATGCCATTGCTAAATCATATATATTATTATGTAAGCTGACATGTGTAATGTGATATTTGAAAAAAGAAAGTGAAAAAACATAAATAAATAAATAAATAAATTATAAGATTACTGTATATAAGTGAACACTTAATACCTGGGACCCAGCACCTGTGGGAGATGTGAAAGTGCACTAGTTTAGGTGAAGATTATCCAGAAATAGCTTGATAGTGATTGTGGAGAACCGAAGACCCACCTTCCCCGAGCACAGAGGCAGGCGTCAGGGGACCCGTAACCCCGGACTCCCAAAGGGGTCCCTAAAGCAGGTCGCCCAGGAGGGGCCGACCCAGGATATCTGCAACCCCCCCCCCCCCCCCAAGGAAGGAGCAGAGACGACCCCGAGGAAATCCCCCAGCCCCCGCAATGCCGACGCCCTCAAGAGCCGCGGAGACGAGCCCGTGGGCTCCGCCGGCAGCTAGCCCCGCTGAAGTGGTCCCGGCCATGGGCCCTTAGTTCTGGTTCTAGGTACGCAGAGTAGGCTGGAGCCAGAAGACCTGAGTGGTCTGGATGGTTGATACACTGATAACAAGTCTGTGATGTATTTAGGTGCTAAGCCATTTAGGGATTTATAGACTAACAGAAGTATTTTAAAGTCTATTCTCTGAGATACAGGGAGCCAGTGTAAGGACTTTAGAACTGGGGTGATGTGCTCTACTTTCTTAGTCTTAGTGAGGACGCGGGCAGCAGCGTTCTGGATCAGCTGTAGCTGTCTGATCCACTTTTTGGGAAGACCTGTGAAAACACCGTAGCAGTAATCAATTCTACTAAATATAAACGCATGGATTAGTTTTTCCAGATCCTGCTGAGACATTAGTCCTTTAATCCTGGAAATGTTCCTCAGGTGATAGAAAGCCGACCTTGTAACTGTCTTTAGATGCTTTTGGAGGTTCAGGTCTGAGTCCATCACTACTCCCAGATTTCGGGCCTGATCAGTGGTTCCTAGCTGAAGCAGCTGAAGCTGTGTGCTAACCTTTGATCTCTCCTCTATTGGTCCAAATATTATTACTTCTGTTTTGTTTTTATTCAATTGAAGAAAATTTTGGCACATCCACGTATTGATTTCTTCAAGGCATTTACTCAGTGCTTGAATGGGTTCATAGTCACCTGGTGACATGGTGATGTAGAGCTGTGTGTCGTCTGCATAGTTATGGTAGCTGATGTTGTTGTTTTTTATTATCTGAGCTAGAGGGAGCATGTAGATATTGAAAAGGAGGGGACCCAGGTAATTTTTGTCGTCTGGGATGTAAAGTTACCTACTGACACAAAAAAGTCCCTGTCCTTGAAGTAGGATTTAAACCAGTGGAGTGCTGTACCAGAGAGGCCGACCCAGTTTTCCACACGGTCTAACATAATGGAGTGATCGACGGTATCAAATGCTGCACTGAGGTCCAACAGAACCAGCACGGTGGTTCTTCCACAGTCTGCATTTATATGGATGTCATTAAACACCTTAATAAGGGCAGTCTCTGTACTGTGGTGAGCACGGAAGCCTGACTGGAAAACGTCAAAGTGGCTGGTCGTTGTGAAGAAGGTGTTTAATTGTTGAAACACAGCTTTTTCAATAATCTTACTGATAAAAGGGAGGTTTGAGATGGGCCTGTAGTTCTGGAGTAGAAGTTTGTCTAAATTGTTCTTTTTCAGCAGTGGTTTGATAATTGCTGTTTTTAGGGACTGGGGGAAAACACCTGACAGAAGGGACGTGTTTATTATCTGAGTCAAATCAGACGCTATGACAGGTAAAACCTTTTTAAAGAAAGCTGTGTGGAGAACATCAAGGCAGCTTGAGGAGGAACTTAGCTGCTGAATGATCTGTTCTAAGCTTTTGTGGTTTATTTGGCTGAATTGGGACATTTGGTCAAAATCAATTCTGGTAGGAGACAACTTTGGTACTGAACTTAGTATGGATGTACAAACTGATCCTCTAATCTTTTGGATTTTTTCAGTAAAGAAGTTAGCAAATTCATTGCAGGCCCTGGTGGAGTGGAGTTCAGAAGCCACTGACACAGGAGGATTTGTTAGCCTGTCGACTGTGGAAAATAAGACACGAGCATTAATGTTTTTCTTGATGATCTCTGAGAAGAAAGATTCTCTTGCTGTCATACTGCTGGTCTGGGTGCAGGCCTGGTCTCTCTCTCTCTCTCTCCGCTGCAGGGTGTGACTGGCAGGTGTGTTGCATCTCGGCCAATTAAGGCTCGTACTTAAGGAGCTGAGACCAGGAGGAGGGCGTCAGTTGGCGCATGTGCAGCGTTACAGGAATACACGTGTGGTGAACGTTTAGACTAACTGCATGCAGCAGAGCTCTCCGAGTTTGTGGTGCTGTTAAATATTAGGAGAAGCCACGTATCCTGCGCGTTTTAGCTGCTCTCTTAGAGTCAGGAGATAAACAAGGAGTCCTCCGTGAAGCATGTCACCGGGGAAAGGAAACGCCGACTTATCCATTCGGCAGCGGACCGCAGTGTCGAGAGGCCAGGAGGATTGTCGGTTCCCGGTTGAGTAGGCGGAAGCGCTCGTTGACGGAAGGGACAACTGAGCGCGGTGGTTTTGAGTTGTGTTGGAGTTGCGGTCGGAGCTGGGAGTTGTGAACGCAAAAGGTGTTCGGCGCTACGTGAGACCAGGAGACGCCGCAGAGCTACGGGCAGGGAGGAGGACAGCTCATCGGCGGTTGGCATAAGCTGGTTTGTGAATGGGTCAGAATGGCTACTCAGGAAGTAGAGGAAGATGGGGAAATGGATTATGGCGACTGGACTCCAGTGGCTAATAGGAGAGGAGGAATTGGGGTGAATAGAGCAGAAGGAGGGTGGATGACGAGTCAAGGAAGTAAAAGGAGTTTGGAAGAGAGCAGTTCTGATGAAGCTAGTGGGTTTGTGCGGAAAAAGGCTGGGAAAAAGGAAGTTAAAATCATCCTGAAATTTAGGAAAGAAGATGAGCATATCAGTTTAAGTCCTATAGCAGTATCCAGGGAGTTAAAAAAGAAGCTTGGAGATGTGGAAATGGCGAGGATTTTGAGAGATGGAAGCCTGTTTATAGTGTGCAAAACGGAGGAACAGAAAAACAAAGCGTGGGAAGTTGAAAGTGTGTGTAAGAAAATAATTAGTGAGAGAAAGATTGTGGGTGAAAGTAAAGTCACAAGGGGGGTGATAACAGGGATACCAGTGGAGGAAGACTTGGACAAACTTAAACGCAGTATAAATGGAGGTGAGGTGAGCAGAATTAAAAGACTTATGAGAACAGTAAATGATGAAAGAGTTGAGAGCTTGTCGCTTCTTCTGGAGTTTCAGGAGTCAGTGTTGCCAGAAAAAGTGAAAATAGGATGCATGATTTTTCCAGTTAGGCCATACATCCCCCCACCACTACGATGCTACAAATGCCAGAGATATGGACATATAGCAGTGGCTTGCAAAGGGAAACAGAGATGTCCTAAATGTGGAGATGAGCATAGGGTGGAGGATTGTAAGGAAAAGGTGCAGGATAAGTGTTGCAATTGTGGTGGCCAACACAGGGTAACGTATGGAGGATGTAAAGTTAGGAAAAGGGCTGTAAAAATACAACAGGTTAAAACAGTTAACAACATAAGTTATGCAGAAGCAGTGAAGACAGTACAAGGACAAAAAGGAAGAGTGGAAATTGACAAGGTTATACAGATGTCGAGAAAAGAACCAGGTCAAACAGAGAAAGCAAATCCAGGACTGTCAGTGGATAAGATTATTTTGTTTATGGCATACGTGATCAACTGTACGGATCAAGTTAAACATAAAACTGAGAAAATTAAAATAATAGTTAAGGGAGCTGAGAAGGTTTTGGGCATAAAAGATATATCTTGGGAGCAAATTAAAACAAGACTTGAATCAGATGGGAAAGCAGGAGGAGCAAGTGATAAGGCAAACTGATTATTTTACAATGGAATGCAAGAAGCTTAATAGCAAATGGGCAGGAGTTTAAAGGATTTATTAGAGATTTAAAAAATAAACCAGATATCATATGTGTTCAAGAAACTTGGCTTAAATCAGAATTAGAATTTGTTATTAAAGGGTACGATAGTATTCGTAGAGATAGGGGGGAGGGTAGTGGAGGAGGATGTATAATATTTATTAAACAAGGAATGCAATATAGAGTTATAGGAAAAGGGAAAGAGTTAGAATATTTAATAACTGAAGTATGGACTAAAGAAGGAAATATTAAAGTTGTTAACTTTTATAATCCATGTAAAAAATTGTCTTTAGAGTTGCTAGAGGAACTGGTGGTACAGTTAGTAGGGAAGGTGATTTGGTGTGGGGATTTTAATGCACATAGCTCATTATGGGGTAACAGTAATGATGCTAATGGGATGGTGATTGAGGAGGTGATGGATATGACAAATTTAGTGTGTTTAAATGATGGAAGGGAAACAAGATTAAATATCAGAACGGGTACAGAAACAGCACTAGATCTCACATTAGTTTCAGATTCATTAGCAGGCATTTGTACATGGGAAGTAGTCAGAGGAACAACAGTAGGAAGTGACCATTACCCAATCATAACAGTAGTAGGATTGAATGTAGAAGAATATGAAACAGTAGGATTGCAGAAATGGTCATTTAGTAGTGCTGACTGGGATAAATTTAGAAATATTAGCGAACAAGAAATTGAAAAAATTGATAGAAATGAAGATGTTGAAAATTTAAATATTTTAATTTGTAAAGTTATTCTACAGGCTGCAGAAAAGTCAATAAAAAAGAAGGAAGGAAAGCGTAAAAATAAGATTGTTCCATGGTGGACAAAGGAATGTGGAAAAAGCGATAAAATCTCGAAATAAAGCTTTTAAATTGGTAAAAAGAAATCATTGTTTTGAGAATTTTATTAATTATAAAAAATCTCAAGCAAATGTAAGGAGAATTATAAAAAGTGCAAAGAAAGAATACTGGAGGAAGTTTTGTTGTTCAGTAGGAAGAGAGACAGAGATTGGTAAAGTTTGGGGTATGATAAAAAGAATGAATGGTATAAAACGAGAGTATGGATACCCAGTTTTAAAAGATGGACAAATAATAGCGGTGAGAGATGAGGAGAAGGCAGAGATGCTGGCTAAAACTTTTGTAAAAATTCACAGCTCAGATAATATTAGTGAAGAAGGAAAAAGAGGGAGAGAAAAAACTGTAAGGGAGAATGAAGAGTTACAACAAGAAGAAAATTATAATGATTTATTAAACAAACCTTTTACAATGACAGAACTAAAACGTGCTATCCAGAAATCTAAGACGTCAGCACCAGGAAAGGATCAGATTTGTTATGTAATGATAAATCAACTCAATGAAAAATCAAAGGAAGTATTACTAGAATTATATAATAAAGTATGGGAGGATGGGAAACTGCCACAGAGCTGGAAGGAGGCTGTGGTGGTGCCAATACGCAAACCAGGAAAAGATTGTACTAATCCAGGAAATTATAGACCAATTGCTTTAACATCTAACATATGTAAGATAATGGAGAAAATGATAAATGAAAGGCTAACATATTATATGGAAAAGAAAGGATATATAGCTAAATACCAAAGTGGTTTTAGGAAAGGGAGAAATACAATGGATCCAGCTGTATGTTTAGAACATGAAATTAGAAAAGCACAGGTTAACAAAGAAAGTGTGGTGGCTGTCTTCTTTGACATAGAGAAGGCGTATGATATGATGTGGAGAGAAGGATTGTTAATTAGACTGTGTCAATTAGGAATTAAAGGACGAATATTTAGATGGATTAAGGATTTTTTACAAGGGAGATTAATACAAGTTAGAATAGGGAAGAATTATTCGAGGAAATATAGGGTAGAGAACGGAACACCTCAAGGGAGTATAGTGAGTCCTTTATTATTCTCTATATTAATTAATGATGTTTTCAAGGAAATAGGGAATGGGATGGGGTTTTCTCTTTTTGCGGATGATGGGGCAATTTGGAAGAGGGGGAAAAATTTGAAATTTATTATTAAAAAGTTACAGGATGCAATAACAGAAATAGAACAGTGGTCATATAAATGGGGTTTCAAATTCTCAGTAGATAAGACAAAGACAATGTTTTTTACAAAGAAAAGAATTAGTACAGAGATAAAACTAAAAATGTATAATCAAGAATTAGAAAGAGTAAAACACTTTAAGTTTTTGGGGTTATGGTTTGACGAGGGGATAACATGGAGTGTACATATACAGAAAATACAGGACAAATGTAGGAAGGTGTTAAATGTTATGAGATGTTTGGTGGGAAGTGATTGGGGGGCTGATAGAAAAGCATTGAAGGCCATTTACTGTGGATTAATTAGGTCAGTATTGGATTATGGTTGTGTGGTGTATGGATCTGCATCGAGTTCATCTTTAAAAAAGTTAGACAACATCCAGTTTCAGGCTTTGAGATTATGTACAGGGGCATTTAAAACAACTCCAACAGCAGCACTCCAGGTGGAAATGGGAGAAATGCCATTAGAGCTGAGAAGAACTCAGTTGTCTTTAAATTATTGGGCTAATTTAAAAGGTCATAGTGATAATCATCCAGCACAAAGCACTTTAAAGTCTTGTTGGGAAATGGAGAAAAGGGAGAAAAATAGCTTTGGATGGACAGTTAAACAAAAAGCAACAGAGTTAGAATTAGTTGATTTAATTTTCAGTCCGACAGTACCAATGCCAGCAGTTCCACCTTGGATAGTACCTGAAGCAAAAGTAGATTTGAAATTATTAAAAAAGAAAAACAAAGATAGGGAGTTTATTTTGAATTCAGATACAATACAGAAATATATTAACAGTTATTATAGTTTCATTCAGATATACACAGATGCATCAAAAAGTGTAGTTAATAAGATAGGAGTATCAGTTATTGTTCCAGAGTTTAAAATTACAATAGGAAAGAGGATCAGTGATAACATATCAGTATACACAGGAGAAATGGTAGCAATTCTGTTGGCAGTACAATGGGTAGAGGAAATAAGACCACTGAGAGTAATAATTTGTTCAGATTCATCTTCATCATTAATCAGTTTACAGAGAAGTCATTCAGATAGTAGACCAGATATTTTAATAGAAATCCAGCAAACATTGTTCAGAATTCAAATGATGGGAATTACAGTTATATTTTTGTGGGTACCAGCACATATGGGAATAAAAGGAAATGAAAAGGCAGATAAGGTTGCAAAGGAGGCTACAATTAGAGAAAACATTGATATCTCAATTAAAGTTAGTAAGATGGAAGTAAAGAGCATTATTAAACAGAAGATGAAGGAAAGGTGGCAAAAGCAATGGGAGGAAGAGAGGAAAGGACAGTGGCTGTACATGATTCAGAGGAGAGTGGGAGAAATGAGTTGTGCAGGGAGGAGCAGAAGGGAAGAAACAATCATATCAAGACTTAGATTTGGGCACACTGGATTAAATGGAACATTATTCAAAATAGGGAAGCATAACACTGGAAGATGTGAGTATTGTGGGGAGCAAGAAACAGTTGAGCATATTATGATATATTGTAAGAAATATGAAGAAGAAAGAAGGGAAATGGTTAAAAATTTGAAAAGGAAAAGAATAAAATTTGATTTAATAGAAATGCTTAGAAGTAATTCAAGAGATGAGTGTTATGGGATTATGTTTCATTATCTTAGACTAAGTAATTTAATTGATAGGATTTAATTTTTTTTTTTTTGGGTGTTTGTTTTATTTTGGTAGGTTGGTTTAATTTATTTTAGGTAGTATAAGTCATTCTGATCCACACTCCAAACCAGTTGGTGGCGGTAATGCACCGTTTCGTTGCGTGCCAACCGCCAGAAAAAACCATAAAGAAGAAGAAGAAGGAGGGCGTCAGTTCTTTCTCGCTTCCAGAGTGGTACTTGACCAACTTAAGGTAAGTTCCGAGTTTTTTCCGAGCCGATCCTAATTCTGTGTTCTGGTCTCTTATAGAAACTCAAAGAATCCGAGAAACCTTCAAGCCTGGACCCTCCTCGAAACCTGCGGTTCTCCTACCGTAAACCCACCTTGACCCTCCTCTTGGTGCTCACCTGCCTGTCCACCCTCCAACACAAACAGCATCACAGAGAGAACCACTGGAATACACCCGGACCCAGGACACCACCCTCCCAGACTTCTGCCAAGCCGCTGCCTCTGTGAGTTCAGCCTTCTCAACCTTTTCACCAGATTCAGACCTGTCATTCATCATCACTCTCATCCTTCCCAGCAGAACCCAGAATGAGCCAACCAGACGCATACCCCGTCCTTTGTTTAATAAAAACCATTTTTTGACTCAAACTGACTGTCTCTGTGGTTGCTCTGATCCAGAGTCGTTCTGCTCAATTATGACAGAAAGAACTGACCAACCTGACTCTGGGGAGCAACTACGGAGCGCGGTCACACATCAAGGGCAGTTGTTGGGACAACATGAAACCCTTCTCCAATCCATGAGCCAACAACAGTCCCAACTAATGCAGATGATGGGTGTCTTAAACCATGGGTTTCAGGACTTAAGAGCACAATTAGATGTGATTCGACCTACCTCCACTCCACCACCGGCAGCTCAGCCTCCCGCTGGTACCTCCGTTGGTTCCCCCGCTGGTTCCGCGCTGCTCTCAGTCCCCGGCGTCGGGGTCTCCACCCCCACTCCCGAACCCTTCTTCGGTGAGTTGAATAAATCCAGGGGTTTTTTATTGCAATGTTCCTTGGTGTTTAGCAGGGCTCCTCAGTCGTTTCCGGATGACGCCGGAAAGATCTCGTATATTGTCGGGCTTCTTCGTGGTAGAGCCCTGAGCTGGGCGGAGTCGTTTGTTGACGAAACCAGCATTCTCAGCCTAAGTTATTCTGATTTCCTCGTCCGTTTTAAAAGAACGTTCGCTTCCTCAGTATCTGAGGAGGAGGCGGCTAAGAGACTATGGTCCTTGAAACAAGGAAGTAAATCAGTGGCCGATGACGCGGTCGACTTCCGAACCCTGGCGCCTCAGACCGGCTGGAACGCTATCGCTCTAAAAGTGGCGTTTTTAAACGGCCTGTCTGAGAAGGTTAAAGACGAACTTGCCAGCCGGGACAAGCCCGGGAATTTAGAGGATCTTATTGAGCTAGCCGTTAGACTAGATGATCGGCTCCGGGAAAGAGCTTGTGAGAGGCGGGGTCTGGCTCCACCCCCGACACCGCGGCTCTCGGTCCCCACTACGGTTACGTCACCCAGGCTTCGTCCGGTTTCCCCGGAGAGTCAACCGTCAGACGAACCTATGCAGCTAGGAAACACCAAATTGACCCCTGAAGAAAGGGAGAGGCGCATGGGGACAAAGTGATGTCTTTACTGTGGCGCTTTTGGGCACTTTAGATTAGCGTGTCCGGTTCGCCCAAAAGACTCCGCCCACCAGTAGCCCAGGGGATACTGGTGGGCACATGCTCTGAAAACCGGACTCCCTGGTTAACATTACAGTCTGTGATTAGTTTCCAAGACACTCAACACCCAGTGGTGGCCCTAGTTGATTCTGGCTCTGAACAGAGCCTTATTGATCCTAGTTTAGTTACTAAATTGCACATTCCCGTACGTCCTTTACCCTCTCCAATCTCAGTCACCGCCTTAGATGGCAGCCCCTTAGCCACGATTACCCACCAGACAATTCCCCTGAAGTTAATTTCGTCTGGTAACCACCACGAGAACATTGCCCTTTTTGTGTTTCCCACCAAACACTCACCTGTTGTTTTGGGGTACCCATGGTTGGCTGCTCACAACCCTCATATTAATTGGAAGGAGTCCCGCATTGAAACTTGGAGCACCAGTTGCCTGGCCTCGTGTTTACAGTCGGCCCTTCCTCGTTGCCCGGAGGGTCCTGTCTGTCCTGAAGGTTCCCCTGATCTCTCCCAGGTTCCCCCTGAGTATCATGACCTCCAGCGGGTATTTAGTAAGGATTTGGCCCTTAGTCTACCACCTCACTGCCCTTATGATTGTTCTATAAACCTTCTCCCTGGAGCTCCCTTGCCATCTGCACGACTTTATAAACTGTCTCAATCAGAACTGGGCGCTATGGAGAAGTACATTGTCGAGTCGCTGAAGGCGGGCATAATTCACCCTTCATCCTCCCCTGTTGGGGCAGGGGTTTTTTTCGTTGCCAAGAAAGATGGGTCACTGCGTCCCTGTATAGATTATCGAGGGCTCAATCAAATAACAGTTAAAAACAAGTACTCTTTACCCCTTTTGGCTTCTGCGTTTGAGACTGTTAGGGGCGCCACTGTCTTCACCAAATTGGACCTTCGTAATGCCTACCATCTGGTTCGCATCCGTGAGGGAGACGAGTGGAAGACGGCCTTTAAGACCCCGCTCGGCCACTTCGAATACCTGGTCATGCCTTTCGGTCTTACCAATGCACCCGCTGTCTTTCAAGCTCTTATAAATGACATTCTGAGAGACTTCATCAACCACTTTGTTTTCGTTTATCTGGATGATATCCTTATTTTTTCTAAGGAACCCAGTAAGCACCAGCAGCATGTCCGTCAGGTCCTCCAGAGACTTCTCGAGAACCGTCTGTTCGTCAAGGCTGAAAAATGCGAATTCCATCGAAGGTCCATCAGTTTCCTTGGGTATGTTTTCGAGGGTGGACAGGTGAAGACTGATCCAGCCAAGATCAGAGCTGTGGAGGACTGGCCTACACCCAAGTCCCGGAAGGACCTCCAACGCTTCTTGGGGTTCGCCAACTTTTATCGTGTCTTTATCAAAAACTTCAGTATTGTTGCCTCACCCCTCTCCGCCCTCACCTCCACAAAACAGACTTTTACCTGGACACCCGCTGCGGATCAGGCCTTCCACCTCCTCAAGGAAAGGTTCACCCAGGCCCCTATCCTCATCTATCCTGACCCAACGGTCCAGTTCACCCTGGAGGTCGACGCCTCGGATTCTGGAGCTGGAGCTATTCTCTCGCAAATGGCTTCCTCTGATGGGAAGCTTCATCCTTGTGCTTTCTTTTCTAGGCGTTTTTCCCCAGCCGAGAAAAATTATGACGTGGGAGACCGTGAACTTCTGGCCATCAAGCTGGCCCTGGAAGAGTGGCGTCACTGGCTGGAGGGCACTGAATTACCCATCATAATCTGGACAGACCACAAGAATCTTTCATACATTCAATCTGCCAAACGACTCAACTCCCGCCAAAGCCGCTGGGCATTGTTCTTCTCGCGCTTCCATTTCATTATTACTTATCGCCCTGGTTCCAAGAACATCAAGCCCGACGCCCTATCACGACAGTTCTCATCCACCTCTGAACCCATAGATCCTGAACCCATTGTTCCAACATCCTGTATCGTTGGTGGTCTCACCTGGGAACTAGAGAGACAGGTCCGGCGGGCACAGGAGAGCGAGCCGGATCCTGGAGGCGGTCCCCCCCCCGACGACTGTACGTGCCGTCTGCAGTCCGTTCCCAAGTACTCAGGTGGGGGCACTCCTCCAAGTTCTCCGGTCACCCTGGCTCCAGCCGTACCATCGCGCTCCTCAGGCGATACTTCTGGTGGCCGTCTCTAAACAAGGATGTGTCCGAGTTTGTCTCGGCCTGCCACATTTGCGCCCGCAATAAGGGGTCCTATAAACCGCCAGCCGGTCTCCTCCAACCACTGTCCACACCCAGTCGGCCTTGGTCACATATTGCCCTAGATTTTGTCACCGGTCTCCCCCCGTCCAGCCACAAGACCGTTATCCTTTCTGTCATTGATAGGTTCTCCAAGGCCTGCCATCTGGTTGCACTCACCAAGCTCCCCTCTGCTCACCAGACCGCCAGGTTATTGGTCAACCACGTGTTCAGACTCCATGGCCTCCTTGTTGAAATCATCTCAGACCGGGGTCCGCAATTTATCTCCCAGGTCTGGCGTGATTTCTGCCAATGCTTAGGATTTAAAGCATCTCTCACCTCTGGTTTTCATCCCCAATCTAATGGACAGTGCGAGAGACTCAACCAGGAGATCGAGAACACCCTTCGCTGTCTCTGCTCCCACAACCCAACCACCTGGAGTCAGCATCTTGCCTGGGTAGAGTACTGCCACAATTCTCACGTCTCTGCTGCCACAGGATTGTCCCCTTTTGAGGCGTCTGTCGGCAAACGTTTACCGGCACCCACTTACACCCCCGGTCAGGAGGTATGGCTATCATCCAGAGACTTCCCGTTGAAGGCCGTGTCTAGAAAGCTTGGCCCCAAGTTCCTTGGCCCTTTCAAGGTCGACCGAATCATCAGCCCCACAGCAGTCCGGCTCAAGCTCCCACCTCACCTCCGTGTTCACCCTACCTTCCATGTTTCCCAGATTAAACCTGTTTCTTCTAGCCCCTTATGCCCTCCTCCAAGGCCCCCTCCACCCGCCCGGATCGTGGACGGTCATCCCGCCTTTACGGTGGATCGTATTGTGGCGTCCAGGCCGCGTGGTCGCGGTCTCCAGTACCTGGTGGATTGGGCTGGTTACGGTCCTGAAGAACGTTCCTGGGTTCCACGTTCATTCATTTTGGACCCTGATCTCATCTCCGCCTTTGAGGCATCATCCTCCGGACGGCCGCCAGGGGGCGTCCGTTAGAGGGGGGGGTGCTGTCATACTGCTGGTCTGGGTGCAGGCCTGGTCTCTCTCTCTCTCTCTCTCCCCGCTGCAGGGTTTGACTGGCAGGTGTGTTGCATCTCGGCCAATTAAGGCTCGTACTTAAGGAGCTGAGACCAGGAGGAGGGCGTCAGTTCTTTCTCGCTTCCAGAGTGGTACTTGACCAACTTAAGCTAAGTTCCGAGTTTTTTCCGAGCCGATCCTAATTCTGTGTTCTGGTCTCTTATAGAAACTCAAAGAATCCGAGAAACCTTCAAGCCTGGACCCTCCTCGAAACCTGCGGTTCTCCTACCGTAAACCCACCTTGACCCTCCTCTTGGTGCTCACCTGCCTGTCCACCCTCCAACACAAACAGCATCACAGAGAGAACCACTGGAATACACCCGGACCCAGGACACCACCCTCCCAGACTTCTGCCAAGCCGCTGCCTCTGTGAGTTCAGCCTTCTCAACCTTTTCACCAGATTCAGACCTGTCATTCATCATCACTCTCATCCTTCCCAGCAGAACCCAGAATGAGCCAACCAGACGCATACCCCGTCCTTTGTTTAATAAAAACCATTTTTTGACTCAAACTGACTGTCTCTGTGGTTGCTCTGATCCAGAGTCGTTCTGCTCAATTATGACACTTGCGTTTTTCAGTTGTAAGTTATATCTGTAAAGTCTCTGTTTATAGATGTCGTAGTGAACCTGCAGTCTGTTCTTTCTCCACCTGCGTTCAGCTTTCCGACATTCCCTTTTTTCACCTCTAACTGCTGGAGCATTTCTCCAAGGAGATTTTTTCTTCCCGGAAAAAACCTTCACTTTGACTGGAGCAATGCAGTTAATGATGTCTGAGACTTTAGAATGAAAGTTATCTACTAGCTCATCTATTGAGTTGCAGCCCAAGGTTGAGGTAGCAGAGTAAGCTTGAATAAAAGTTTCTGTGGCATTGTCCTTAAAGGTGCGTTTTCTTACGATGTCCCTTTGGCTAAATGAGTCACTGGAAATTATGCTTTCAAAGGTAACAGAAAAGTGATCAGATAGGGCAACATCAGTTACATTGACCTGTGAAATGTTTAGACCTTTAGTGATGATCAAGTCTAAAATATGTCCCTGTTTGTGTGTTGGCTGTTTAACATGCTGAGTTAAATTAAAGTTTCTAAGTGTGTCACACAGTTCTTTTGCACTTCTGTCTTCAGGGTTGTCAACGTGAAAGTTGAAGTCTCCCACAATAATTAAACAGTCATAATCAACACATATCACAGACAAGAGGTCACTAAAATCATTAAAGTTTGATGTGGACTTAGGAGGCCTGTAAACATTCAGAAACATAGTTCGTACCGGGCTCTTTACCTGGAGAGCCAAATGTTCAAAAGAGTCAAATTTTCCCAAAAACACCTTTTTACATTTTAGTGAATCATTAAACAATGTTGCTACTCCTCCACCTTTCCTTTGCTGTCTGCTCTCACAAAGGAAATTGTAGTTTGGAGGTGTCGTCTCTAATAGAATAGCTGCTTCATTAGATTCATGTAACCATGTTTCTGTTAAAAACATTACATCAAGATTATTGTCAATAATAAAGTCATTAATTAAAAGGGATTTTCCTGACAGAGATCTAATGTTTAATAAATCTAGTTTATATGACTTAGTGGTTGATGATGTCTCTGTGGCAGGTTGCATCTGACAGTTTATGACTTTCAAGTATTTGTTCCTGTTTATCCTTTTGTTTTTCTTTTTTCTGCCACGTATCATCACAGATATTCCATAATCCCCGGCAAAAGACCCAAGTTGATTCTGGGTACTGTATAGATGCTGATGTGCCTGGTAGATCATTGTATTCCAGGTATGAAGCCCACTCTTCTTTGAAAATTTTTATAAATTCTTCATCTTTAAGCAGCGATGTATTAAATCTCCAGCTTTTGTTTTGTGGGGTTATTTTTTTATTTATTAGGGTTAAAGTAACCGGAGCATGATCACTGATAGCAATAGAATGAATTACAGCCTCTGAAACGTCCGACAGCAGCGAGCTGCTGATTAAGAAATAGTCCAAACGAGAGTAAGTCCAAACGAGAGTAAGAATGGTGGACATTTGAAAAAAAAGTATATTCCTTACTATTAGGATGAAGAGAACGCCATGCATCGCAAAGACCAAAATCACTCATGTATTGTTTGACTATATTTGAATATTGTATTCAACCTGTCTATATCGTCATTTAGACCAAAGTTGAAGTCACCCCCAATAATTAGAGAACAATCCCCGTGTTTTGAAAGTGCATGGAAAAGTTTGTGGGAGAATGAGGGTTCATCAACATTTGGACCATATATACTGACAATACATATCTTCTGGTTATGAATAGCTATTTTAATTATTATGAATCTACCTTCAGGGTCTATAATTTTGTCTAATATTGTAAAACTAACGTTTGTGTGGATTAAAATTGCTACTCCTCTTTGTCTAGAGTTATAGCAGGCAGCAAACACATCAGGGAACTCAGGTGAGTTAAGATCATTAACAGTTGTAGCCGATTTATGATCTTGTAAGCTGGTTAAAGATGAACTTTTTCTCTCTGGTGCCAGCTCCATGCACATTCCATGTCACAAACTTTACATTCATCATAGGTGTAAGTGAGAAGTTGAAAAGTGCATGTCCTCGGAAAAATAGTTATACATAGACCCAGGTAGCATCATCTGACGTGCTTGTGATTGTCTGGTCAACAGGAAAGAAGCAGAAGAATAATATAAAGAAAGACAGAGAATTAAGAGAGTGCAAAGAGTGAAAAAAAGGTGAAAGAGGAAGAACCACAGCCCATGCCTCGTGTACCCAACCGTGACTAACAACCATACCGTGCCAACGTGCTCTTGAACTGTGCATATATTTCATTTATCACCGTGTTCCGATCTATGCACTTTTATCAAGTGTGACATGCTTTAAATCCACCTGTTGTGCATCTAATAAAATCAAGGAGTGATCTTCTGATCCCTGAACAACTGACCATTAATATAAAGTTTGTCAACTGCTACGGTAGCTCTGATGCCTTCCGCAATGTATTTATTCCTGATTGGGAATACGATCTAGGATTTCCTTAGGAAACTGGTCATTAACGCTGAAATCCGTTCCTCTGAGCTCTCTGCCCTGACTTCTAACGTGCTCTTTTTGTTTATAATGCTCAAATTTAGCTACAATCGGTCTGGGACGGGTTTTATCGGGCTTCTTACCTCCGAGCCGGTGGACCCGATGAAAGCTGATGTTTTTACCTGATCCGCTGGGATTTTCAGCTTCTGCTGGAGGAACTCACGGATTGTCACCTCGGGATCCTCCTCCTGCTGCTCCGGGATGCCTGCAAAATCGAGATTATCTCTCATACTTCGCGACTGTATGTCCAGCATGGATTCTTTCATCTTCTTATTTTCACCGGAAAGCTGCATCATCCCCTCGGTGAGCTCCGTGACTTTCTCCCTCAGCGCTTCGTTCTCGGCGGTGATAGAAGCTAGTTGAGCTTGGCTGAATTCCACCGACTCTCTCAGGGCTTGAAACTCCTTATGTAGGACTTCTACCAAGGCGAGGCGGGCGTCCAGGCTGGTAAGCTTCTTGTCGATGGATTCCAGGACGTCGCTGTAGCTCCTGTCGGGAGACAAAGTAGAAGATGATGCGTCGGTAGAGCTCGACCGGGTGCGTTTAAGTGAAGGTGTGTTTGTGGCTGCGGGATTTCTGGCCTTCCCCATTACGATGTTGTCAAAACACTCGTCCAGGTAGCTCTCCAGGCTCGTCAAGGTCTCTTCGTCCAGTTTGTTGTACCCTGCATGTTTCTAATAGAGCGCTTCGCTCTCAGACTGCAGGTCTACTGGTGGATACTAGAGTCTCTAAAAGTAGAATGGGAGGCAGATCTTCTCCCGTGGAACCAACTCTCAATTTTGGTCTGTGAGGCAGACACCCGGTCTACTTTTAAGACTAGGCTTAGGCTTTCCTTTTTGACAAAATTTATAGTTAGAGTGGCTTAGGTTACTATGAGCCATCTCTGTAGTTATGCTGCAATAGGCTGAGGCTGCTGGAGGACATCAAGATTTCTTTCTTTCACTCTGACTCAAAGATAGAAAAGATCCCTTGATCAATTTGTGGTTCTGTGCTGTCGGAGATGGCAGTTAACACTGAGGCTGGTTCTGCTGGAGGTTTTGCTTCCTGTTAAAAGGGAGTATTCCTCTCCCATGTCGCTTCATGCATGCTCTTTATCAGGGATTGCTGCAAAACCATCAACAATGCAGATGACTGTCCACTGTGGCTACACGCTCTTTTAGGAGGAGTGAATGCTGCTTGTCAAGACATGATGCAATCTACTGGGTTTCCTTAGATAGGGAACTTTTTGACCAATCTGTCTGTATATTATTTACTTTAACCTTGTAAAGTACCTTGAGATCACATGTGTTGTGAATTGGTGCTATATAAATAAAATTAAATTGTGTTTTACTACTAAATTATTGGAACAATATTTTCTGGCATTTTGAATGATGATTGAAACTTAGTTTCAGAGCGCACAATCAAAGACTCATTAGAATATGATCATTTTCCTCACCTAGTAATTTGCCATCTGAATTGTAGCTTGAGTTGCTGAAGTTTGCATCTGAATCATAGCTGCTTGACAATGACCAAATCTACGATCATTCTTCAACTGACATAACGTCCAACCTGTCAACACTGTCAGGCCTGAGCAGACAAAGCTGTGGATGTTTAATGACCCTAGAAAAAAAAAGTCTTGCTTTAAACCACTGAGTTTCTGTTAAAGCTGAATATATTTTGACTAAATACAAAACAGGTTGCGGTGACATTTTCATACAAGCAGCACCTGCTTTACAGCATCCAACTCTGAGCGTAAAATGTGCACCGTTGTTCAGTGCACAGCAGTATCTCAATATCGAGTTCCGCAGAACCGTGGATATACAGTACGTGAGTTACAGAGAATGGAATCGGCATGTATGGAGTTGTTTTCTGTTTCTGGAGCAGAGCTGAACTCCTCCTGTTACAAAATTCATCTAAAAGGATCTTTGTTCAAAGGATCTTAATAAAAAGCTTTGGAGCAATAATGCTTCCTGTTAAAAGGGAGTATTCCTCTCCCATGTCGCTTCATGCATGCTCTTTATCAGGGATTGCAGCAAAACCATCAACAAACCAGATGACTGTCCACTGTGGCAACACGCTCTTTTAGGAGGAGTGAATGCTGCTTGTCAAGACTCGATGCAATCTACTGGGTTTCCTTAGATAGGGAACTTTTTGACCAAAAGAAACTTTTTGTTTCTGGAGCAGAGCTGAACTCCTCCTGTTACAAAATTAATCTAAAGGGATCTTTGTTCAAAGGATCTTAATAAAAAGCTTTGGAGCAATAATGTTTTCAGGTTTTCAGATTAGTCAGATTTTAACTGGAAATTTATTGTAGAGAAATTTCATTATTTTTTTTGGTAGAAAGAACTAAAAAATAGTGATGTGAAGAACTAAAGGTATCTTTTTAGATGGAATATGGTATGACATCACACGCTATCTCTCTGTGTTGTTTTGCAGTCTCTTGTTTACATTGTAAGGCCAACAGAAAGAACAGCTGCCACTCAGAGCTTAGCCTCTCCCTGCCCATAAAATGCCACCATCAGGACAGTGTAGAGTAGAAGCAAAATGAAGGAGAACACGCCCAGCGGATTGAAACGTTCTCTTGCTAACAGCATTATAAAGTTATCAGTTACTTACTTCTTCACTAGACATGTTCCTCTGAAAGGTGATGCTGTTTTGCTGTGTATTTATCCTTTGTAAATAAGTTGAAGGGTAAGAAGGGGAAAGGGGGGCCGAGTTGTAGCTGATGTGGAGGTAGAGTGAGGCGTGGCTTGTCACACATCTTGTTTTGGTCTTACAGACAGTGCTCAAAGGCCCACCTAATGGTGAAATTTTGCTTATTGCTCCTTTAAAAACTGTCCATACAAATGTTCCATGTGCCAATTTTATGAACTTTATATGGAAGCACCAAAACATTTTTGTGATTTAGGAAAACACTTTTGATCCGTAGCTTTTTAGGCTTTCTGAAAGTGATTCAATTCACTGCAGTTTATTAGGCCTTTAACAGTCTAAAAGGGATAGGCCTACCATGTCAAAAAGTAGAAGCATATGCTTTTTTTTTACAATGTACAAGGTGGCTAAAACTGACTCCTAAAATGAATGTGGATACTATTAGTTTGAATGATCATTCCAAGCGACGTTGCCAAAAATTACCCCGAAATATTCAAGAAGAGAAAAATTGATGCAGAGACTAGAATTTAAAGACAGATGGGGCACTGAAAACATGTTTGTGCTCCAGGGAGACAAACCGGTATATCTTCTCAGTTATGAGGCACTGTCTGCAAAAAAAAAAAAAAGGTGCAATTTATGTTGGCACATCAACACAATACACAGAGCCAAGAATGCTAGTGTTAGTCTCCAGGAAAAGT